>JARFJB010002189.1:1317500-1357395 GCA_036346205.1 Vesta saturnalis
GTAAGTTAAAAAACAACTAAGTGATATAGTTTTTGAAGGTTTGATATTAATGTATAATGGTAGTTTAACAATGATTAAAACGATGATATGACGTTTTGATGTATACATAACCTTAATGTTTCTACCCATACCGAATGTTGTGCTGAACTTTAAAAAACACATACCGGATGGGGTAAAAGTGCAAAAACATGGGGCAAAAGTTCGCTGCGTATTTTTGCCGCATATGCTGCTAATATTGTTTAATTTTATGTAAACCTATCTTTTTACAGAAATTATAAACGAAAATCCAATCTTACCCCAATAACCACTGAAGTATTTCAAGAAGCTAAGTAAATGCTACAGTCTGTTGTCTCAACGTAGAGTTGCTAGTCAACTAGGGTTCACAGAAGATGCGTTGAGAAAACGTCCTAAGCTAGATTGCGGAGTATCCCTCTTGGGCCGATTTAAATCCAGTATTCAATGAAGTTCAGGGGCGTGAATTAGCAGAGCACACCAAAAACTTGAACATATGTTTTACGGCTTAACATTTAAAGCTCTAAGGAAACTGGTCTATCAGTACGCTCATGTAAATGGAATTTCTCATCGATTTTCTAACGAAAGTCAAATGGCTGGCAATGATTGGGCTTACAGTTTCATAAAAGGCACAAACTGTCTTTACGCACTCCGTCCAAAACAAGTGTTGCTAGGGTAATAGGCTTCAACAGAACTCAGGTAGATTTATATTTTAAAATTTAAAGCCATTAATTGAAAAATATAAGTTCAAAAGCTCCAGGGTATTTAATATGGATGAAAGTGGATTATCCACAGTTCCAAATAAGACCCTAAAGTTGTATCAATTAAAGGTCAGAAACTTGTTGGCAAGATTGCCTCAGCTGAAAGAGGTGAAACGGTTACAGTAGTGTGCTGTATGTCCGCTGCCGGCTGGTATGTTCCACCTGCACTGATTTTTCCCCGTAAAAGACGCAAAGCGGAGTTAATGGATGGTGCGCCTCCAGATACTATTGTTATGACATCACATTCTGGGTATATCAACAGTGACCTATTTTTGGAATGGTTGACTCATTTTCAGGCTCACGTAAAATCTTCTGAAGGAGATCCAACATTGCTGCTTCTCGATAACCATTCCTCTCATACATCTTTACAAGCAATTTTGTTTGCTAGGGAGCACCATATTTCTATACTCTCTTTGCCTCCACACAGCAGTCATAAGACACAACCATTAGATCGCTGTTTTTTCAAACCTTTGAAGGATTTTTACTCCCAAGCGTGCGAGCAATTGCTGATTAGTAATCCTGGTAGAAGAATTACTCAGTTCCAAGTCGGTTCAATGTTTTCGGACTCATACCAAAGAGCAGCCACTATAGGCAAAGCTGTTAATAGTTTTAAAACATGTGGAATTTGCCCTTTAATCCTACAGTATTTGACTAAGAAGACTTTCTACCTTCTCCTGTTACTGACCAATAAGAGGATTTTGAAAATATTGACAGAGCCTAAGAAAGCAGCATTGAAGATACCATGAATCCTCCTGATACTTCTGCTTTGAATTGGTCAACCAAAATAACAAAGATTGCGAACGTATCGTGGAACCTGTTGCTTCTACTTCAAACGCAGAAATAGTTGAACCCCGTCCTTCTACCTCAAAATGAATCAAATGGATAAAACTTTACCCAAACATGACGAACCGGTTAATGAAGAAATAAAGACCAACTACGTTTCACCAACCCAAATTTTGCCATTACCCAAAAGAAGAGATACCGTTCTTAGAAAATCTAAGGGCAACAAGTCTGCTGTTTTGACTAGCACTTCAGAGAAAGACGAAATTGAGGAGGAGACGAAAAGAAGAGAAAAGAAAAATAAAGGGCAAAAGAAACGTTTCTGAAACTACTACAGGAGTTAATGAACACTTTGTTCCATCCACTTCAGCTACTGCGAATGATAAGGAAAAACCAAAGTTGAAAAAGAAATTGAAATAAAGCGAATTTTGAAGAATTCGGACGAAGATGTTTTATGCCCAGGGTGCGAAGAATCTTTCTTAGATACACCAAATGATGAATGGATCCAGTGCAACTATTGTGAAGAATGGTGGCATGAGGCATGCTCCCCTATGAGGGGATCGATGCATTTAAGTATGATCAATGTGTTTAAAATAAAGAAAATAATTTATTTTTAGCTATTTCTTTATGGTATTCTTTTAAGAAGCTCTTTAAGTGCGGCCATGGTGTTTTTATTTAAGAAAAAGTGTTCTAATTTGTTTTTTTTTAAGTGAATTTGATAAATGTTTTTATTATACTTTTATTGCGTTCTTTTACCCCCCAGCTTGCGTACTTTTACCCTTAAGGTGGGGCAAAAGTACGATTCTGCTTGTCCGCCATTTTTGTTTATTTTGAAGTATATAAATAATTGTTTTTAAGTTGAACTATTTTTTAAATTGTGCACCATACTTGTATCTATCATTTATGTGTTTCGGAATAAAATTATAATTAAGTTTTAATGAAACACCAGTTCTCAAAACTTAAGTGCGCACTTCTGCCCCACTCTACTCTATGATGAATATAAATCTGATTTTTAGACGAATATTAAATACGTGGCTATTGGGGCTAAATAATGCATTGAAATATCTTTAACCTTCCTCATTAAATGGTTGTATACAGTCGTGCTTGAAAAACTTGTGGTAACGCTCGGGTAGCACACATATAAAATCTCTCATCTTCATCATAGCCCTTTCTTCGTACTTTGTTGATGCAAAGTCCAGATTGAATATCTTGTATTCTACTTCTGACTCTAATCGCTTAAGGTTTAAAACATGTTGATGCATTTAAAGCAGATAAATCCATAACTGTAATTATAACACATCAAAAATCTGTACAACTAAATAAAATAAAGTTTAAAACCAAAACGATCACTTACAAGGGTTGCTCATCTGGAATATCTTCGACTACGGGTTCATAATACGTTGAACTCATTTATGTTGTAGACGGAATCACGGCTTGAAAGTTACTAACGTAACAAGCAAAGATGTGGTTTATGCGACGCAATTTTCGTCATTACACAGCTACATACTGTACGTACGTTTTGGGATGGGTGTGTGTTGATCGAGTGAAAGTTTACTGCAGGTCTAGACTGGATGAGATGGTGTTGATGAATGACTGCTACCATAATAAGCCACTTGAATTTTCATTTCAACATGCATCCTGTTGAACACTAATTGGGCAAACAAAAATCTATACAAAGCAATGTGTTTCTAATGATACGTTGAGATTACATGCAAAACAGACACACACACACACACACACACACACACACACACACACACACACACACACACACACATATATATATATATATATATATATATATATATATATATATATATATATATATATATATATATATATATATATATATACACACACACACACACACACACACACACACATATATATATATATATATATATATATATATATATATATATATATATATACACACACACACACACACACACACACACACACACACACACACACACCACACACACACACACACACACACAGCTCAAGTCATTTATACTAGCACTCAAATTAAAGTGTTACGCTATAGCAGAGTTTTGCATACACTGATAAAAACAGTTAAACTAGTAAAAGAAGCCTATACAATAACAAAAGATTTTACTGGTATCGTGTATTACAGGTTAAAATATATATCTAAAATTAAAATCACTGGGTTGAGATGTGAATAAAAGCGGAAGGAACGGAAATGGAAGCAAAGATTGACACGTGGTTGCTGAACGGGATTTTTAAAACTACAAACTAAAACTGGGACTAGACCGTACATGCTAAAGCTATGTGCGAGCCACGTAACTGTAAGGGAGAGTGTCATAACCATCCTCCTTTCGACGGCGTTTACTGTACTGCACCTGATAAATCTTGCTCTTTAGCTTTGATAAAACCTCGTATGCAGGGGTTCTAACAATTTTACGGCGAGTTTGTGGGTACACAGGTTCGATGCCATCTAATACTAACGACTTCAGTGTATCAAAGTTAATTACTTTGGAGTTTTTATAATTTAGGGTTATGCCCTTAGCTTTACAAACGGTGATGTAATCGTTTTCCTTGCTGAGAACACTTTGTACACATAATTCTTAGGACCCCCACGAACTCCGTGACGCTACTTCCGACTCCGTAGGCCTCCACCTCATCAGTCATATCCCCAAGAAAATCACCGACAGGTGGAGTCCACTCAACGGGACTTTGCGTAAAAATCACGGAATCTATATCAAAGTAGAGAACCCGTTCAGCAAGTTTTTCTAAATAACTTTACTGCACCAGGCGGGAATTGGTGGTTGTATAAGCCACCAAGACGACATGGACAGTATTGAACAGTTTGATCCCATAATTTTTAAAAAGTCCTGAGGATCAGAAGTAATGCTAGTTTGTGTTAAATTATCCGTTGCCCAAACTTACCTAAAATGAATTTAAAAATAATTTTGAAATATTTCTAAGGCCTGAATTCGCGCAAATTTTAACTTTGTCCAGTTGAACACCCTTCCTTTCCAAATGCTCACGAATGCATAGATCCTTCGATTCGTCGTCGTTACACCACGAAGGCCAGTCTGAACACGTTTGCTTGATTTTGAGGAAGTTATCGACGTAGCCTGATAAAAGACCTCCGCTCATACTACCTCTGTCGTATTGACAAACCTCATACTCCCACGCTTCAAAGACTTCTAACACTCGATACCCTAATTCCATAGCCATTAGAAGCTCGTCCACTACGTCAATTCCGATAAATTTACGTTCGTCCTGTCTATGTGTGCAATCATGCTGGAACATAGTTTCAGCACAAGTTCTATACAACACGAACTTATCGTGTATCCTAAGAGGTAGGACAGGATGGTCAAATCTGATGGCGGGAGCACGCCACATTTCACAAAGCCCTCGACAGTGCGCAAGTCGAGATTTAAGCAGTCCGAACCAATGTGAAATGTAGGATGCCCCACCGGATATTCGTATTTGTTCACATAGGGGTATAGTGAACAAACTTCCAAATGACTGATTTACATATCTTGTTCCGCCTTATAATACAACTTAATCGCATTAGTGCGACCTCCGAAGAAACTATCGCGTGGATTCAGAGGTGACAGATTTAGCACGTTGTTTGAGCTAACAAACGCTCTTGTGGCCGGATTTTGCTTTAAAAATAATCTGAATTTGCATTCGAAATTTCTATTAAATCATAGTTAATAGAACGTATCCTGTGTCAACGTTTTCATGACGCAAAACACTGTGCTCTACTCGCGTTTACTATTACCAGCTTGCTAGGGGTAACGCCTTTCACAACCGTGGAAATAGCAACCGTGAAACTGGTACGCAGTGTTTGTGTCAGAAAACCCATCAACGAGGATACCTTCCCTTAACCGTACTTCACGCGAGTTCCCGGCGTGCAGAATACGTCTGCCTCCAGAATGCTCGAGCCATAGAAGCCATTGAATGGCAATCCTCAACTGTTTGTCACCCAATCTGTATCCACCGCTTGTCTGCGGAAAACAAGACCGCATGCACCAGCGATCGTGCAGCGTTCTCTAAAGGGCTCGACTTTGTTTTCGTCGACAATCTCTTCCAAAACTCGCCACAGGCTTTTCTAAGGATACACACGTCTTGTATGTAATAACGCACTATTTCGTTTTTGAAATTAAAACGAGTGCATTTAGCAATTTCGTATTGTACCACTTTATAAAGTCTGTGCGAGATTCGGAAGACATTTCGTCGACACCGTAAAAATGCTTGGCTGGTAAAACGCGTCATAATCTTGGTATTGCACTGTGTTAAATAGATGAGGAAAGTGGCCTTTTGGGCCTGGGAAGTTAAAGGTTTTAGGGAGTTTGGATAAGGTCCATGGGAAGGAAGTTTAAGCTGTCTATGAATTTTACGTTGTGATCGCAGGCGAGAGACATGATATTAGCACCATTAGATATGATTTTAGGATTCCATGCAGAAGGATTCTTCAGGATTTCGTTAAGGATAAATTGACAGTAATAGAATTTGGAATTGTGGGCTAGGGCTGAAAGGGTTACTCGTTTCTTACTGAGTGAAGAAATGTATGAAAGGAGTTCTGATATAGATGTTGAGTTGCCGAATGTTCGCAACCATGCTCAATATCTCTGTCGATAGTAACGCAGTGGTTGCAGACATGCAGGGCAACATACAATGTGGAAGTGTGAATGAAGGTGTCAGTATTGTAGTAGGTGTATCTTGGCGGCATTCAATATCGTAAAAGGCAAAAACGAAGTCTTTTTCGAGTTTTTCGGATTTACAGGTAAGACAAAATGCAAAACCGCATTTATGAGACATCTTAGCCTTCCATGCACTCACTAAACAAGTTCCACAACGTTGGACTTTGCTGCAAAGACCGCTAAGTTTATGGTTCTGTAGACAATGGTTACCGCGGAAATCCCTATTACACTCATCGCAAACGATATAGTCAGGACACTGGCGTTCGTTGCAATTGGTTCTATACCGAGAGAATTCGCAAAATACTGTTGAAAAGGCAATGGTTAAGCTCGTGATTTCCATTATAATGTTCCTCTTCAAGAATTAAATTTAAAACTTTACGTGTAGGATTTTTCGGCCCTTCAAAATAAATTGTCTGCCCTAGTCTGTGATTATACACAACGATTGTGTAATTAATTAAATAATTTTGCAATTGCTGTATGTGTTCAACAGTGTCGCTGTTATTTAAATCTATATTAGCGGCAGCACATAACTGATGTGTCTTCCGATCCAAAATAACGCGAGCTTTTAAGACCTGACAATTGAGGGTCGGTCTCGGCATCAGCTATGGCTACTACTAAAGCCCTACCTAAACATCCCCATTGTTGATAGTTATAATACCCTTTTTACGTGCACAATACTCTGTAAAACTAACACCAGTCATTCTCTGACGCGTTGCGTCGCAACCATAACCCACAGGTCAAACAACGCAGTCTATTTGCAAATTCAACGTATCATTATTAAAGAAACTTACATTACTCTGCAAGATTTTTTCTAACGTTGCCATCATCACAGTGGAGCTCAGCTGGTCTATACGACGGAAAGAAAATCCTAGGGGTATATCGAGGAACTTGCCGTTAGTCAGCACCATTACAACTCGGTCTGATTGATTAAACCCTGCACACACTTTTGTCCTCAATTCAGCTAGTGCGTTCTGCAACAAAAATGTAATTAGTAAACATATCTTAGTACAAAAGAGATTTATTGCTGCTTACCTTAACCATGTAACTGGTGATTGATTACCATCAGCATCTTTAAATGTAAAGACAATCCTCTTTGCTGTGGTGTTAAACGTCTTAATGTACTTTTCTCCCGTAAACACAGATTTAAAATATTTATTATCCTCAGAGGATGTTGTGGTAATTCCACCATCCCTATCATCACTAAAAAGGCATCTGTTGCCCTTACTCCATGTGCGCCCTGTAATTAAAAATAGATTGAGATGCGAAAAATATAAGTATTACCTTTAAATACAAGTACTTAACTTCAAAAACGTATTGTTTGTACTTACGCTTTCACGTGTAGACGACGGCGACGGTTGAATATGTGCATCATCGGCGGTTGAAGACGTTGACGGCTTCTAAAACAATACATTGATTACTAACTTAATGTTACATAAACATTTAAAATATGATGGTTTGTATAGCAAACAATACAATAATACAATACAATAATATTTACTTACTGCGTCAAATCCCGTGTTTTTAAACGACGATCGACCACCACTACAACCACCACCGCTAACATGGCCTCCCATTTTAGTTAACATCTAGAAATGATAAAGAAACGTTAACAACAAATTTAAAAAGGTGAAGTATTACTTACCACATTCATTAATTCAGACTGGATCTTCTGCATGGCGTCACGTAACCTCTGGAAACGCTCTAGTTCAATTGCCGTTATGGTTTCACCACCAACTACGCGTTTAATAATGCTATAGTACATTTCCACCACCTCATCTTCGGACATCATTCTACTCTTGAAAATATTATACAACAGATTTAGTACAACGTGCCAACTGTAAATGAAGTTAAGAAAGGAAAAGGAAGAAAAGGTCACGCATTTCATTACCTCCCAAGGAGGAGGGCGGGCTGTTTGAGCTTTCCAAGCTCCTTCAGCCACAATTTTGTATTCCCAGCATACATAGCTACATTACGTATATATGCATGATGTGATTAAGGATGGGTGTGGTCAGGATTGGATCAGAAGGAACGGAGTTAGGGTTTTGAGGGGAAAATACTACCCCAGCATTCGCCTAAGTAGCCGCACATGGTGTGCGTATGTGCAGTGACCATGCTGACACATGTGTATGAGAAAGACCCTGAAAAACCTCATAAAAGGTAGACGCTAACGGGAATCGAACCCATTATCTCTCGAATGCTAACGTTCTTTGCGCGTAGAAAATTCCTCTGATTAGCTTGCACCTATAAGAGCGGTTAAGAAAGGTACGCTGCTTTTATAGGTGCAAGCTAATTAGAGAATTTTTACCATGCATAAAGAAAGTGAAAAGCATATTTGCATTTTTAAGACACGCATGCGTTTGAATAGGGAAACGTTGTTATTGTTGATTACATAATAAGGAATCCTCACACAATTTCATTACAGGTTTTTTACCACACGATGAAAATAATTTTAATATCCATCTTAAAAATACTCAAATGTGAATTCAGATGCAGTCAATCAAATTATGCAACACATCACGCAAACACTTTTTAATGCTCATCTTCAAAAATCACACATGAATTTGATAGAGATAATACAGGTTTTTATAAAATTCGAGCTAATTACAATCACCGTATTTGTGATTCAAACCATTGCTTTTCATTTAAATATCAAATCAATATCTTAACGATGAATTTTAATCTTGACTCTATAATCAAGATTGCTCTTCAAGTTGCGAATTCAAATGTGTCTAATGTAATTATGCGAATTCCGATCATTTTTAAATCAAAATCCTGCCGCAAGACACTTTGTTAGCTCAAACAATGAACTGAACCAGTCAATGACGAAAATTGCGCCGTATAAAACACATATTTGTTTGTTACGTTAGTAACTGTCAAGCCGTAATTCCGTCAACAACATAAATGAATTCACCGTATTATGAACCCCCAATCGAAGATATTCCAGATCAATAACCCTTGTAAGTCATCGTTTTGGTTTTATACCTTACTTTATTTAGTTGTACAGATTTTTAATATGTTATAATTACAGATATGGATTTATCTGCTCTAACTGCATCAACATGTTTTAAACCTTTTAAAAATGTTAAGGAATTAGAGTCAGAAGTAGAATACGAGATATTCAGTCTGGACATCGTATCAACAAAGTACGAAGAAGGGTTTATGATGGAGATGAGAGATTTTATAGTGTGCTACCGAGCGTTACCACAAGTTTTTGAAGCTCGACCACCATCGTATACAACCATTTAATGGGGAGGATTAAAGATGTTTCATTGCGTTATTTAGCCACTTATTTAATATTCGTCTAGAAAATCTGATTTATATTCATCATGTTGGGCAATGAAACGATTAGTAAATAAATCAATTTTCGTTTTGTGATACCAAGCTTTGTTACTATTATTTTGATTTAACTGGTCTGGTTAATTAATTTGACTAATTGATTTGATTAATTTGATTAATTGATTTCGAAAATGACCGACAATGTCACGAGGCATATCCCATTATTAGAATACTACTTCAAATTTACCTCAGTAGTAAACAAGGGGCCCGACCGAACCCCCGACAGCAAGTTCCGGAGTCGTTTTAGATAGACCCCATTATTAGAATGCTACTTCAAATTTCCCACCACACTTTTTAAAAATATGCCACTAGATGACGACACCATTACAGAAACTAGTTTTAAAAATACACCGCTAGATACTGACAGTGTTTATTCTAAAATGACCCGACACCCTCGCACGAAGTCCTACGAAGACACAACAATGGACTCCGAAAATGCACGACACCCTCGCACGAGGTTCAGACGCCGACGCCTGGTGTCCTGCGAAAATATAAAAATGGCCTCCGGAAACGGCCGCCATCCCCGCACGAAGTTGACACCGACGCCCGATGCACGATAAAAAAAATGGTCTCCGAAAACGGCCGACGCCCTCGCGCGAAGTTTAGACGCCGACGTCCAATGTCCTACGATGACACAAAAATTGACGCAACGCTTGCTTCGTTGTTTATCTGGTGAAAATGAAAGTTATGAAAGTTTAATGAGTTCTGAGTACTTATTACTAACATGTTTGATTAAAGATACCTTATCTACTACATAATTTCTATCAAACGTACGTAGGGCTATGGCATACGTGTCCCAACGTTTGTATTTGCTGTGAGCTAAAGGTTCTTTAAAGCGAATTTTGGTAGGTCGTTCAGTTTGTCCAACATATATTTGGTCACAATTTTTACAATTAATTTTGTAAATTTCTGACCTATCCTGCTTATCCACTTGATCTTTCAGATTGCCTAAAAGAATTTGCAAGCTATTATCTGAAGTAGTGGCAACTTTCAATTAATTTTGGAAATGATTTTAGGAAGATCGTTTGTATAAGCAGGATAGTTAGGTAATTTTACATACTTTGTTTTTATTTGTTATCTAGCGTTGCCTAATGTAGTTACATTCTTAACCCTCATCCTATGTGTTTCCTTCATAACGACTTCATCTTCGACGACTTCTATCATAATTTGGAACTGAAAAAGGAAAATTAAGCACCAAAAAATTAAAATCCACGATTTTATGCTGCTTACAGTGATTGAGATCATTAGTTATAAATATTTTAGCACTAGTTTCCTAACGATAAATATCTATATCTAGTTTACTATCACTTCTTGTTACCAGATATCAAGAAACGGGAGACTGTTATTTGCCTCTCATAGGTAAATTTTATTGTCAACAATTTGGAATTTAAAGTTTCTACAAGTTCTCAACACTACAAATTTTAGTATTAAGGATGGTAAACATATCATCCACAAATCTAATCCGAACTCTAACGAAAATAAGGTAAATCACGTTTTAGGTCTGTTTCAAATTTACCTTGATTGGATTGGCCATAAACGGAGATAATCTGTTGCCCGTTGGGCGTTGGCATACCTCGTTCTTGTTTGAAAAATTGATGGTTAATTTTGCAAAATGTTTGTTTCATCCACATCTCTGTTAGTTTAAGAAATGTTTCTACTTTTGCATCGTCCAAATGGTTTTGTTTTGAAATATCGTCTAAATAAATTAAAGTTTGATCTATTGGAACGCTTGGAAACAATGAAGAAATGTCGAATGAGATTAAAACTTCATCTTCTGTAAGTTCAATGTTCTTAATTTTATCAACAAATTCATACGATTTGAAACCCTAAATTTGGGCGAGAGGTTATGAAATTTTCTAGGCAATCATTTGGACAACAGATAAGTAGGTGCATTAATACCGGAAACAATGGGTCGCATAGCATTACCTGATTTCTGAATCTTAGGTAAGCAATACATTCTAGGTAATACCGGATTGGAGCTATTGAAACGCGTTCGGTGTTTTTTAATTTATGTATGGTGTGTGGGTGTATTTTATTTATTACAGGTGCTGCCACAGCTCCAGTGCTCTAATTTTTCAAATAAAACGGACTTAATGAATGACTGACGTTTACTGATACGACGAAATATCATACCAATGCACAGTTGTCCAGCCACACTCCAAAGCTGGCCAAAATCCCATATGAACTTATATTCGAGCAGAAATTACTATATAAGGGTTTTTGAGGTCGCTGATTACAAATCTAAAGTCAAAATTACTATAAACAAAATGGCGGATCCAATATGGCGGCAACATATGTGGAAATGAAATCAGGAATTGATGAAAATTAGTATATGGAGGTTTTCGGGATCGTAGATTACAGATCTAAAGTCAAAATTATTGTAAACAAAATGGCGGAGCCAATATGGCTGCTACAAATGTGGAAAATATATCAGGTTTTGATGAAAATTAATATATGGGGGTGTTAAGGTCGCTGATTACAAATCTAAAGTCAAAATTACCATAAACAAAATGGCGGATCCAATATGGCGGCAACATATGTGGAAATGATATCAGGAATTGATGAAAATTAGTATATGGGGTTTTCGGATCGCAGATTACAGATCTAAAGTCAAAATTATTGTAAACAAAATCGCGGAGCCAATATGGCTGCTACAAATGTGGAAAATATATCAGGTTTTGATGAAAATTAATATATGGGGGTGTTAAGGTCGCTGATTACAAATCTAAAGTCAAAATTATTGTGAACAAAACGGCGGATCTAATATGGCGGCTACAAATGTGGAAATGATATCAGGAATTGATGAAAATTAGTATATGGAGGTTTTCGGGATCGTAGATTACAGATCTAAAGTCAAAATTATTGTAAACAAAATGGCGGAGCCAATATGGCTGCTACAAATGTGGAAAATATATCAGGTTTTGATGAAAATTAATATATGGGGGTGTTAAGGTCGCTGATTACAAATCTAAAGTCAAAATTATTGTGAACAAAACGGCGGATCTAATATGGCGGCTACAAATGTGGAAATGATATCAGGAATTGATGAAAATTAGTATATGGGGTTTTCGGGATCGCAGATTACAGATCTAAAGTCAAAATTATTGTAAACAAAATCGCGGAGCCAATATGGCTGCTACAAATGTGGAAAACATATCAGGTTTTGATGAAAATTAATATATGGGGTTTTAAGGTCGCTGATTACAAATCTAAAGTCAAAATTACCATAAACAAAATGGCGGATCCAATATGGCGGCAACATATGTGGAAATGATATCAGGAATTGATGAAAATTAGTATATGGGGGTTTTCGGATCGCAGATTACAGATCTAAAGTCAAAATTATTGTAAACAAAATCGCGGAGCCAATATGGCTGCTACAAATGTGGAAAACATATCAGGTTTTGATGAAAATTAATATATGGGGTTTTAAGGTCGCTGATTACAAATCTAAAGTCAAAATTATTGTAAACAAAATGGAGGATCTAATATGGCGGCTACAAATGTGGAAATGATATCAGGAATTGATGAAAATTAGTATATGGGGTTTTCGGGATCGCAGATTACAGATCTAAAGTCAAAATTATTGTAAACAAAATCGCGGAGCCAATATGGCTGCTACAAATGTGGAAAACATATCAGGTTTTGATGAAAATTAATATATGGGGATTTTAAGGTCCCTGATTACAAATCTAAAGTCAAAATTACCATAAACAAAATGGCGGATCCAATATGGCGGAATATGTGGAAATGATATCAGGAATTGATGAAAATTAGTATATGGGGGTTTTCGGATCGCAGATTACAGATCTAAAGTCAAAATTATTGTAAACAAAATCGCGGAGCCAATATGGCTGCTACAAATGTGGAAAACATATCAGGTTTTGATGAAAATTAATATATGGGGTTTTAAGGTCGCTGATTACAAATCTAAAGTCAAAATTATTGTAAACAAAATGGAGGATCTAATATGGCGGCTACAAATGTGGAAATGATATCAGGAATTGATGAAAATTAGTATATGGGGGTTTTCGGGATCGCAGATTACAGATCTAAAGTCAAAATTATTGTAAACAAAATCGCGGGCCAATATGGCTGCTACAAATGTGGAAAACATATCAGGTTTTGATGAAAATTAATATATGGGGTTTTAAGGTCGCTGATTACAAATCTAAAGTCAAAATTATTGTAAACAAAATGGAGGATCTAATATGGCGGCTACAAATGTGGAAATGATATCAGGAATTGATGAAAATTAGTATATGGAAGTTTTCGGATCGCAGATTACAGATCTAAAGTCAAAATTATTGTAAACCATAAATCGCGAGCCCAAAAATATGGTTGACTACAAATGTATTAGAAAAACATATCAGGTTTTGATGAAAATTGATATATGGGGATTTTAAGGTCCCTGATTACAAATATAAAAAAATTGATTGTAAATAAATGGTGGCTACAATGTGGATATTCAGGTTCTTGATAAAAATTAATATATGGGGTTTTAAGGTCGCTGACTTACAAATCTGAAAGTCAAAATTATTGTAAACAAAATGGAGGATCTAATATGGCGGCTACAAATGTGTAAAAGATATCAGGTTTTGATGAAAATTAATATATGGGGATTTTAAGGTCCCTGATTACAAATATAAAAAAATTATTGTAAATAAAATGGCGGCTACAATGTGGATATTCAGGTTTTGATGAAAATTAATATATGGGGGTGTTAAGGTCGCTGATTACAAATCTAAAGTCAAAATTATTGTGAACAAAACGGCGGATCTAATATGGCGGCTATAAATGTGGAAAAGATATCAGGTTTTGATGAAAATTAATATATGGGGGGTTTTTAAGGTCTCTGATTACAAATCTAAAGTCAAAACTATTGTAAATAAAATGGCGGCTACACATGTGGATATTCAGGTTTTGATGAAAATTATTATATGAAAGTTTTGGACGTAGCACAGTGCACCGTAGTCCAGCTTTATCTCAAACCGTATTCAGCCACATTCCAGCCTCAAAGAATCGTTATTATGAACAAAAAAACTGTTAAATTAAAAATAAAGCAATATAGTTCTTTATGAACATTAATTTTGTTTGCTCGTAACATAATTAGAAAAATAACAAATCGTGGAATCTTACAGTAGATACAATATGACATATTATTCTATTATTCTGCTGGTTCCTGTATTGCTTATGTTTATGACGTACTTCCTGCACCTCTTCAGACATTTGGTCAATCGGTAATAGATCTGAAGAAATGATGGATGGATCAGAATTTTTTGTACCGAAGCCGGCATGTACCACGGATAAAGGATAATGTATAATTCGTGGATATTCTTGCTCAACTTTTCGAATTTATCTGTGTCGATATCCAGCCGTCATGAAAGAGCCTGCAGAAGAATCGCACATTTATGTATTAGGCTGTTGTCGATGCCTGTGATTTTAGCGACTTTTTCTGCATTTTCGAAAAACCTGCGGGCCGTATTGCCACCATTCGATGTTCCGCTTCCACTCTGCCTTGGTTCATCCACGAAGAGGCCTAATTCTGTCTTCAATTTTTCTTGTATCATCTTCTTCCTCTTCCTTGTAACATCCTTCTCGACCTCTCCCCGCACCTGCCATTCTTTTATCTCCAACCGATAAGAAACGTGGAGCAACCATTCCATGAAACGTATCCAAGGATGCAAAGTTGACAACCCAAACTGAAACGCTTCCGGATTTTTAGATTTTATTCCTGCTTGGAATCAGTTCATATCTATCGGTGTTGCGCCACACACGTAACACTTTTGAGACGATTTTGTCGGTGTAAGTGTATTACACACTTTACCATCTATCATGGTCAACTAAAGCGTATGATGAACTGCAAATGTGGTATCGTTAATTTCAGTAATTGTAGGACTCAGAGATGCCTCTTGGTCTTGGACGCACTTGACTTCTTCTTCAGTGAGTTTCACAGTTTCTTTCTTAAACTGAAACCTTATTGGCCTACAAAATCTAGCCGAAGATGGACGCAAGTTTTGCCAAACTACGATCTTACCCATTTTTGTGAGTCGTAGAACAGCTGTAGTGACACAAGAGAAGTGAAAAATATCCGTGTCCTGAAATTCTTCCTCTTGGGCCTTTTGTTTGTACTGGGCTTGGCCTGTGGTCCCGTCACAACCCCATTTCAAAAGCAATATCAAACTCGTCCTGTATTTCTTTAGGATTCTGCAAAGAACTTCTTCTTGAACCAGAAGCAAACGACGCACCACGGTATGGTCTAAAAGTGATTGCAGTGACACATCAGCAACTGATTCTGTTATCTAAATGTCATCTGGGTAACACATCTTTTGCCTCGAGGCGTTGGTTGTATGAAGGACGCTGTCACGTCGAGCCTTGTTAAAGGTCGTGTAACAAAGATGCCCTATAGGTTTCTGATTCCGACACGCAGAGCAGTAGCTGTATCCGCACCTATGTTTACCCTTTACTTCAGTTGTTTTAAGACATTTTAAGCATCTACGTAATTTTTCACATAACTTAGTGCCCTTATGGTTTCTAAGGCATTCCTGCCCATAAAAATCTCTCCTGCAATCATTGCATACGATTTTAGGATTTTAATGGAGCAAGGTGGTTTCTGATGACAACAAGGACATTGGTAAATACATTTCGCATGCCTTTTTCTGTTATTGCTACGCTTTTTGCACTGTTCGCAGTAATAGCTACAAGTAAATTCTGAAGTTAGGCTGGTAATTACGTTATAGTGCTAGTCTTCTAATATTAAATTTAAAACTACCTACCAGGGTCCCTAGGACCCTCAAAGTAAACCGAATCACCTACGTGCGAATTATAAACTACAATGGTATATGAAGCTAAATGGTTTTGAAATGCCTGAATGTGTCCGTAACTACCACCTTGACTAAGGTCTACCCGCTGTCTTGACAGAGTTGTACAGCTCGTGCTTGAAGTAAAGGACATCCCGCTTCCATACTACTGCGCCTTGTATCGTTATTTCTAAAAGCTATTGCTAAGACTAATGCTCGCGCTAAACAATTATTATCGTTAACTGCTGTCGGTACAACAATAATGCCCTGTCTTTTGCTTTACAAAATCTTCAAATTTTAACCCTGTCAAGTTTTTGCGTCCATAGCCTACAGGTACCGACACTCTATCCACGTTTAAAACTAACAAATCACTCGAGAAAAACTAGCATTGCTCTGCATTACCTTTTCCAGCAGTGACATTATCACTTTCACCGACAAGATCAACTCTTCTAAATGACAGGCCGATTGGTTTGTCCGGGAAATTCGGATTTCTTAACGTAATCCGTACACGGTCTGACAGTCGCATCCTTGATAGTGTATGCATACATTTTCCTCGAATGCACTCTACAAAAGATATGTATTAGATAAATTTTTAGTAAATGGTATATTTTACCTGTAGCCATGTTAAGGGATTATCCTTGCACGTATCGTCATTAAAACTAAATCTTAATGTTTTACATACATATGTTTTACCCTGAGGATGGTCCGGCCTGTTGCTGGGAACCTGAGCCCGTTTGGCTTTGCTGTAATGTACTCATTCACTAAACTAGACAATAGAAATTTAAAAATACATACCGTTATCAGATTCAAGGCTGCCGAAGTTTCCATTATCTCATCATTATCAAACACCTCCTCCAGATTTACTTGAGCAGGCCTTAAAAAATAATTAGAACTTAAAAATAAAACAAGCCATATACTTACATTCCTCCAGCTCTCAGTGCAGCCTCCACAAAATCATTATAAATTTCTATCGAATCAATAGTGTCATTTCGTACAACATCTTAAAAGTAACAAAATTGTATGCGTTTTTGGACCCTCGTCGGTTAACGCACCAGTACTGAATAAACCCAAAATTTGGTTAACGTTTAAAATTCCATAATGATGATGATGCTCTTCAGAACAGAACTAAATTAACTAAACCTAGGCGTACGCTTTTATAGTATTCTTCCAGACCTAAGGCTAACTTCAAGGTAGTCTTCAACCCTGGTCAATGTAAAATAAATATGATGTTTATCTGTTAATATCAAATAACTTTATAGTTTAAGGTGAAACCTATAGGGCATTTTTGTTACATGATGTATGCTGGCTAATAATAATCAGTGGAGACCTAAAGTCATCACCAATGGCTTAAAATTAATTTCAATTCAATGTTGTGATATTTGGTTTATTGACTCCTTAATTTCATTCCGTCACTGCTCTCAGCATTTCCGAAAACCTTCAATTTCCTCGAGTTTAAAGGTTATTTCCTTTCTCTTCAACATCCGAGAATCAGAATTACGAGGGTCCATAGCCACCACTTGAATATTATTGTGCTGATCAGATGTCGGTGAATGATCGGCAAAAACTTTTAGATTGGCACTTGGCCCAGGGTAATTATGTTTTCGAGATGCGTGAGGAGATTGAGAATATTGCCTGATGGATGTTAAGATCCTCGTTAAGAGTTTGTATTAGTTTCTGGTCCACCTTCACTACCCAAAATAAAGTCGACCCGTTTGAGGAGGCTACCATTGCTAGTGCTTGCAATAAAGTGTTTCCAGCTGTTCCTCAAAAAAACACAATAGGGCTCATTCAAAAGGCGGTTATAGACGCGCCGATAATCAGTCAAAGTCGCAATTCAATGGTTACGTTGGGTGGAGCATTCGCAACAAGTGAGCATACAGCACGCAGGAGAGCTCGTGAGTTCAGAACACCTGAAGGTGTTAAGGTCGACGGTTATTGTGCTGAATCGAATACCGTTTACGAATTTCTTGGCTGTTATTGGCACGGTTGCGAGGAATGTTTTCCCCACCAGGCAAATATTGATCCTAAGCTTGGTGTAAATACATCCATGCTTGTCGAAACGAGAACACGGCAGCACGGTCTCAATTTATACGCGAGTGCGGGTATAATTTAGTTGAGATGCGTGAATGTGATTTTAAAAGACTATTACTTGCAAATGATGAGTTACGGGCATTCATACAGAATCTAGGTGATCAAGATGACGAACCTTTAAATCCTCGAGACGCATTTTACGGTGGTCGCACTAATTCTAGCAAACTGACGGCATTAACAAGAAAATCATGTATCATGACGTATGCTCATTATACCCCTATGTAAATAAATATTGTAAGTATCCTGTAGGTCATCCGAAAATTCATCTAGGTTTAGATTGTAAGAACATTTCATTGAACACGGTGGAGGGTTTAATTAAATGTCAAGTACTACCCCTCTAATCTCTACCACCCTGTTTTACCCTTAAAAATGCATGGCAAACTGATGTTTGTGTTGTGTAGGACGTGCGGTGCTGAGTTAAATCAAGGGGAGTGTGGACATAGTGAAACCGAGCGCAGTTTCGTTGGAACGTTTGTAGCTGACGAGCTGCGTAAGGCTATCTCTATAAACTATAAAGTCCTGGATGTTTTTGAAGTTTGGGAGTATGAGGTAACCACATATGACAAAGCCACGAAACAGGGTGGGTTGTTTAGCGGTTACATATTATTTCTTAAAACTCAAGCAGGAGTGTTCAGGATGGCCTAGCCATTGCACGCCAGAAGCCACGAAATTGAGTTACGTAACAGAATATTATGAGAAGGAGGGGATTAAATTAGATGCGAATAATATTAAGGAAAATCCGGTTTAAGGTACTTGGCTAAACTAATGCTGAATTCTTTTTGGGGCAAGTTTGGTCAACGTGAAAATTTAACCCAGTGCAGTATTGTATCTGAGCCAAAGGACTTTTTCAAATTGTTTACCGATCGATTGGTTCTGGTACAATCCATAATACCTATTAATGATAATGTGTAGTTGTAAATTGGGATAGACCGGAAGCTGAAGGTGAATCACAAAAACTATTAATGTATCCATAGCCGCTTACACGACAGCTCATGCGCGTTAGAATTATATAGTTACCTGGAGAAATTAGATCGCCGCGTTCTGTATTATGATACAGACAGTGTCATATTTGTCGCTAAACCCGACGACTGGAATCCAACTTGCGGAGATTTCCTTGACCAGATGACCGACGAATTGGAAGTGTACGGTGAAGGAAGTTATATAGCCGAATTTGTTAGTGCAGGACCAGAAAACTACAGTTATAATGTGATTTCAACGAGTGAACAGACAATTAAATCGTGTGTTAAGTAAAGGGTATTACCTTAAACTATTAGAACTTACGTGTTATAAACTTTGAAGCGATGAAAGATATGGTGCTTAGTAATAGTAAAGACTCTCTTTTTGTGTAAAATGATAGAAAAATAGTTAGAGACAGGTGCTACAATGTGTTAAGTAGGCCTGAATCTAAACAATATAGAATAAGTTATTCTAAGCGACGGAGAATTGAGAACTTTGATACTCTTCCATTTGGATATAAGGCATAAATAATAAAATCATATAAAGAAAGAATTATTTATTTATAAACCCCAACTCCAAGTCTAAGACCAACCCCAAGACTAAGCCCATATCCAAGACCAGCCCCAGCCCCAAGTCCAAGACCAGGTGCAAACACAGCCCCAAGACCTAACCCCAGGTCCAGCCCTGACCCCAAGACTCAGCCCAGGTCCAAGCTCCAAGACCTAGTCCCAGTCCAAGACCAGCTCCAAACCAATCTTAAGGTCTACATCTGCCCCTCACGTGTGCATGTACAAAAATTGCTATCAAAAAGGCTCTTTATACAACCAAAAATAATCAGGGTGAAAAGGGCCTCCGAAAAGAAAGCCATAGGAGTAGAAAATACCAGCTCACACGTGGGCGGTTATAAAATAGGGTGAAAAATACGTCCTACACGTGGTTGTGTAAAAATAATTAGGGATGGAAAGGGACTCCGAAAAGAAACCATAGGAGTGGAAAATACGGTCTCACACGTGGGCGGCCATGGGAATCCCAAGGTCAAATGACGTCACAAAAGTGAAAGGTGAGGTGCCTCCTTCTACTTTAAATACATAAATAAAAAGTTTACCTCGTTGAACCTACGATCTATACTTTGCTCGAGTACCGTGCTAACCAACTGCGCTAACGAGATTTAAGCTCCAATCGATGTAAATTTTGTCTTTATGTAAGTAGAACTGATAAATTAAATTAAGTATAAAATCTATAATACTATTGAAGCAAAAGATGCTGAACTTTACAGTATTAAGAATATTAAATTTTTCTCTCATGTATATAGTTGTTAAGCTTTCTCATAATGTTGTAGCATAGCATTAAACTTTCGATCAACATTTATTCACAATCACGTAACTTACTGGTCCTATAACATTTTTTTTTGTAATTAACTGGTTTTCAGAACTATTTAAACTAGAATTTACTTTTTCAATAGAAATTTTATAAAATTTACATTTAAATTTTGCATGAGTTTTTTAGATACAATTCCAGCCACATGCCCAACTGCAGCAAATCTATCTCTCTATAAATTCCTTTTGAGCCTACAGAAAAATTCTCTTAGCAACTTCATGCGCGTCACTGGTCTTTTAAGCGAAGTAAATCAACATTTGTTGAATCAGGTTCAAAATTTGAATATTTGATTTCTCAATCGCCAAAAATATTTCATTTGATAAAATCAAGTGACATTACTTTTAACATTCATTGTGAAAGTGCGGCACACGCGTTAACTAAAAACGAGCAATTTCACGGTAGTTAAAATACCTACTTACCTTTTGGGTTTTAAATCGTGTATTTTTTTAGCTACCAACCTACATATACGTATGTAGGGTGTAGATGGTTATGCAATCGACTTTTGCGTGTGCGTGCCTGTGTGTCTGTCTATCTGTCTGTGTGTATGTGTGCCTGTGTGTCTGTGTGACTGTGTCTGTGCGTCTGTGGGTCCGTGTGTCCTTGTGTGTGTGAGTGTGATGTGTGTGTGTGTGTGTGTGTGTGTGTGTGTGTGTGTGTGTGGGTGATGTGTGTGTGTTGTGTGTGTGTGTTTGTGTGTGTGTGTGTGTGTGTGTGTGTGTGTGTGTGTGTGTGTGTGTGTGTGTGTGTGTGTGTGTGTGTGTGTGTGTGTGTGTGTGTTTATTGCAAATATTGCATCGCAGAAATGTCATCGTGATATTCCTTATTTAATGAAGTTGTTGAAGTCCTTATGTATTAATATCATAATTTTTGCGGTGTGTGGATGTATGTTAGTATCCACTATAACTCCAGAACGAAAACACCTACGTACTTAAAATTTTGTATTCAAGCTTGTTTTCATTTCGCTTGGAGCTGATTAGATTTTGAAAGAAATCCAGCGGCGGAGAGGAGGGTTTATTAGGGGCAGTTTTTTGGTTTTTATCAAATATTTCTAAAACTGCTACATATTTCAAAGATATAAAAATACCTAGATATAGACCTTAAACATACAGATTAATTATGTTCTATGCAAGGTAAAATTTAAAAGTGTTAGTTCAATTTTTTTCAATATTTGAAAAACGATCAATGTTATAACAAAAAACTTAGGCATATATGCACTCTGTGACATCAAAAATGCAACACCAAGATGGCGTTGGAATTTTTGGACCAAACTTGGCAGAAATGTTTAACTGGTCAAATGTAGTAATTGATTAAAATTTTAAAGAAATTAAACAAAAGATAAAGGCATTTTTATTAATAATGTGTTGGACCACCCCTATTAGTTTCACACTCCCGCACCCTTCTTGGCATGGATTCCAACAGATGGCCGATTTCTTCCTGACGTATTGCATCCCAGGCAATCTGTAATTAATGTTGGAGAGCTTCTAGTGTATGTGGAGGATTGGCTAATTGCTTGAGTCTTCTACCCATCATGTCCCACATGTTCAATGGGCGAAAGGTAGGGAGATCTGGGTGGCCAAGGTAAGATATTGACGTTTGGCTTCTTCGAAGCGCTCCATAGAATGTCTTGCAATGTGGGGATGGGTACTATCCTATTGGAAAATCAGGTCCTCCAGTTGCTGGGGAATGGATGAATATGAGGTTCTACAACTTCATCAACATATTGGTAGGCATTCATATTGCCTCGGATAAATACCAACTGAGACCTGTTTCCATAAACAATAGCACCCCATACCATAACTCCCACAGTGTGGTGCATATGCCGCTCAACATAAACCCCACATTGCGACGTTCTCCACGTCTACGTCTGACCCTCATGTGACCATTGTGCATTCCCTAGCAGAATCGGATTCGATATTGAAGTCCACCCTATGTCATTCCACGTCCCAATCCAGTCGCAAGGTACACCACTCCAAGCGTTGCTGTCGATGACGAGCCGTCAGCGGAAGCACCAGATGTGATCGATAGGACTGCAAGCTAAAAGCTCTAATTTGACGGTAAACTGTACCAAGTGTTACAATACGTCCTTCGTTTCCAAACCATTGATCGGCTATTGATCTTGTACTCGAAAATCGGTCTCTTAAAGCCATTAATCGGAGATGGCGGTCCTGGACCACATTTGTCTGTCTAAGCCATCCACTTACTCCTCTACAACGTTCTTGACCTTCTCTAGACCATGTTTGATAACACCGTACTACAGAGGACGCTACGGTTAAGACGATTAGCAATTTCTCAGAATGAAAAACCACCTTCACGTAAGCCAATAATGCGACATCTGTCGAATTCATTCGGTTGTCGATAATTTTCACGTTACCGCACTCTAGGCATAATCGCAGCCTAAAAATGCAAAGAAGAACACAAAAGCAAAAGAATTGCAACCAAAAACAATACCGAAATCGACTTAATCTCTCAAGAAATACACCCGATATTTTCGATTGTTACAACAAGTAAAACATCAAATTTTCAATGGCTACTGGATCATTTTGAATGAAATTTTAGTCAATTACTACATTTTTCTGCCAAGTTGGGTCCAAAAATTCCAACGCCATGTTAGTGTTGCATTTTTTATGTCACAGAGTATATTTTATAGAAAATTTAATTTTACATAACTTTTGTTGATAAAATTTCTTAATATAAGGCAAAGTTGTAAGTCTAAAAATTAATTAAATATGAATGAAAATGGTTAAACTGTATTATTTATGGAAGCAGGCGGTTCTGGAATTTTTTTTAATTAACATCTATTTATAATAAAATACTTATCTTTTTGGGATTTTTAATGGTGTACTTTAAATTATACAATCTAAACGTTTCGATAACACTTACAGTTATCTTCGTCAGTAGTAATGTTTGTTAAAATTGTTAAAGATGTAGTAAACAATTTTGTCAAATTTGAAAAATTCAAACATAAACATAAGCCTGCTATTAATATAACAGTTTGAGAAACGTATAAGCCAACTATAAAATTGTAGTAAAGAATAACTAGGTCATTAAAATTAAATATTGTTAAACTGCCTCAAAGATGACAAACCAGAACACTCTCTACGACGAAAGCTAACAATGAAATTTGCCAGCCAAAAACACATTTAACAAAATTTAATCGAGTTATGATGTAAGTGTAAAGTTGTGAAAACTTCAATTTTAAAATGATAGAAGCATTCACAAATCCAAACATTACATCAAAAATAACCCAGTTAAATCTAACAAAGAGATATCTTTATCAATAATTGGAAGTGTTATTAACAATGAAAAGCACAATGCAGAACGTTCTTTGTAATTTTTAATTTCAATTTAATTTCAACTACTTATGTTAAATTATAGTGCTGTGGAAATTTAACATATAATTGGTAAAGCATTTGCTTCAAGGTCTAGGAAAACACAGCAAAAACCTAGACATACCAAAAGTTGAAAACAAATTAAAATCAAGGCGTATCATTATGCTCTTTTTAATTATAAGATGCCAAAACCTATTTAAACGGAGATTTTATTCTTGTCTATTAAAATTATTCGAGTGTTTATATATTTCAATAGCTTCACGTTGCAAACGAACATAATAATGGGTTTGTCTTGACAATATTTTCATATTGTCAAATTGAATGTCATGATTTAGATTATTCAGGGCATGGTCAGCCACAGCAGACCTCTCTGGTTGACCCAATCTACAAAATCTCATATGTTCTTTGCGTCTTGTATCAAAGCTACGTTTGTGGTCCGATGTATACTTTTCCACATGAACAAGATAACTTATACACTCCGGAAGATGATAAAGGGTTTGACACATCTTTAGGTGATCTTAAATGTTCTTTAATTTTTCTTGTAGGTTTAAAAATAGTCCTAATGCCATATTTGATTAGGATTTTTTCAATTCTATTTGTAACATTAGCTATAAAAGGAAGAAAATCAGTACCAACATTAAGAACTGGTTTTTCTTTAAGGTTACGCCTAGAAGGTGTAATAACATTATTAATATCTGTAAGTGAATATCCATTATCTTGTAAGGATTTTCTTAAATATTTATATTCATCATTCAAAAATTCAGGTTCACAAATTCGTTTTGCTCGATCTACTAAAGATTTAATTACACTAATTTTTGACGTGGATGGTGGTTGGATAATTTATGAAGGTATCTATCAGTGTGTGTCGCCTTTCTGTAAACCTTAAAAGATAGTGAATTATTATTTTAGATATTAATATGTCAAGAAATGGTAAACTTCCATTAGTTTCTTTTTCCATGGTAAACTGAATACTAGGATGTATACCATTTATAAAACCAAAAACTCATGCAGTGCTTCTTCTCCATGTCTCCAAATAACAAATGTGTCATCTACATATCTATACCAAACTGAAGGTTTTAGGTGTATTTTGTAACGTTAATGTTTCAAATTTTTCCATATAAAATTAGCTATAATAGGACTAAGGGACTACCCATTGCTACACCTTCAATCTGTTCATAAAATTTAAATTTCCACATATAATTTAACATAAGTAGTTGAAATTAAATTGAAATTAAAAATTACAAAGAACGTTCTGCATTGTGCTTTTCATTGTTAATAACACTTCAATTATTGATAAAGATATCTCTTTGTTAGATTTAACTGGTTATTTTTGATGCAATGTTTGGATTTGTAATGCTTCTATCATTTTAAAATTGAAGTTTTCACAACTTTACACTTACATCATAACTCGATTAAATTTTGTTAAATGTGTTTTTGGCTGGCAAATTTCATTGTTAGCTTTAATTAGAGAGTGTTCTGGTTTGTCATCTTTGAGGCAGTTTAACAATATTTAATTTTAATGACCTAGTTATTCTTTACTACAATTTTATAGTTGGCTTATACGTTCTCAAACTGTTATATTAATAGCAGGCTTATGTTTATGTTTGAATTTTTCAAATTTGACAAAATTGTTTACTACATCTTTAACAATTTTTAACAAACATTACTACTGACGAAGATAACTGTAAGTGTTATCGAAACGTTTAGATTGTATAATTTAAAGTACACCATTAAAAATCCCAAAAGATAAGTATTTTATTATGAGTGTTAATGGTGAAAGTTTACATTTTCAAACATCTATTTATGTCTATTAACTCTATCTGACATGATGTTTTAAACGTCATTATGACATAGATTATTGTTTTTGTTTTTACAGTGATGCCTCTTTTCGTTATGAACGTATAAAAAAGAAGAAAAAAATTATAATGAAAATTATTTATTTTCTTTTAATTCCCATACTTTGTAGGTTGGAAGGTCGTGTGTTGCTTCACACCAAATATTTTAAGACATCACCTAGCTTATGCTACATGGGGTACTCAATGCAAGAAATCTAACAATACCACACATATCTAAGTCAGTTTTGGCATTTAGGAATTTTAGTGGAATAAAGAAACATACCTTTAAACAAATGAACCATAAGATTTTAAACACCTTTTTCTTTGAGTAGTAGCATTTCTTTTCATCCATGGCACATCGATTGCTACGTGTATGTAATTAAAGAGCATGTATGTGGGCATGGTTGGTATGCCATGTGTACTGTCTGGTATACACACAAATGCATTATCCAGTATTTAGCTCATATTTTGTAGGGGAAACTGTTTTGTATGGTGTGAAATTAGGAGGCTGTATTTTTAACCACGAGGTTTAAAAGATACATACCTACTCTATAGATATTAAAAAAAAGGGTAGATACAGGGATAGACACTTTTAATAATAAACAAATTTTTTACAAGGTCGACACAAAAGCGTATTTAAAATATATAAATTATCCGTAAATTTCTTTTATTTATATAGGGTGAACACTATTCTTCATTGTTTGAACAATAAACATATAGATTTTTTGTGAATCAACTAGGGGGCAAGCAACTTTCAATTTCCCACGAGAAAACACAAATTTTTTACATTCAAACTAACAATACTTAATGACTGCCCCTGTACTTTGCTGATGGTAATTGCGAAGGCCAGGCACAAAATCTAACGGTGACCGTAATTAAACAGATGATTTATAAAGTATTTACTATCAGCTGTTTAATTACGCTCACCCACAGCAATACACAGAACATTGATGCTAATATTAAATAAATCATGTTATTAAACTTTCTGTAGGATACATGGCATATCCTGTATCTTTACTCTAGATATATATATATATATATATATATATATATATATATATATATATATATATATATATATATATATATATATATATATATATATATATATATATATATATATATATATATGTTTTTTACTGCACAATAGTCTACATTAGAATTCATAGATGTGTATAATATTGCAATTGGAAACACATGCCAGATGTATATTGTACACATACAGAGTCAAACACTAAACATACATGTTCTCAGTATTTGTACCACAATTACATAAAGGTATGTATCCTCATATACATAAAACATTAAATTAGTTATCCTCAGATAACATCCACTTCATATATAGCAGAGCTTCTGATTACCAAGTACTTAAAAATGTACTTAAGTACTTTTAATTTAAGTATTTTACTCTAAGTATCCATAAAATCCGTGTACTGGTATAAACTTTTAAGTATTCAGTAATACTTGTACTTAGGTACTTAAATTTGTTTTAAGTATTTTTTACTTACAATTTAAAAAATAAAAATACTTAAGTATTCATTAAATATCTAAAATGATTAAGTATCTATAATTATACTAAAAGTATTGATCATATATTCAATCTCTTCAATTTGCAGTCGTTAAACACGTTTCAACAAGTATTTTCTTGAATTATTCCTGAACTGCACGGAGCGAGAACAGAAATATCATTCACTTGATTGTAAAGAATCAATGCGGACAGTTCGATTAATTAGTGTAGTGTTAAATTATTAATATTTGATGGTAAGTTTATGTTATATTTATAGTTATAATTTATAATGTAAATAGTTCAAGAATGAAGGCTTATTAAATTTTTTAATAGTATAAGAAAGCTATAAAATATTTGTTTTTCTAACGTTTTTAGATGAAAGGCCTGTTTACCATTTAATAAATAAAAATTAAGTTGAACTGGTTACATCTCCAAAAATAGATATTTATTATTTTGAAAACGTCTAAAATATTGTTTAAAAATTTAAAATGTTTGAGTTATTGTGACATACTAGTAATTACTATATTCACATTTTCAGCATGCAGAATTTTTTTATTGTGATAAATAAAGAATCAGCAGCAACGTTTAATGACTTATATGACAATAATAGTAATGTTAGTAATGCGTCTTCACAACCTGATCCTTTTGAAACATCTAGAAGATGATGAAAAAATCGTAAGATTTATAAGAGATACAATGTCTCCAATATCCATTGTTTCACCGCTAGTTTTATTGTTTAACATTTTCTCATTGGTATCCTATTTGTTGTTCTTTATGTCCAAGAAATTTTATGCATTCTTTTATAACACCATAACTCCATAACTGAAATGGTTTGTAATTTACTTATATCGTATGTTTTGGTCCAGCTCTCAAATTCATACACAGTGTTGAAAATACGTAACATCTAAGTATTCTAATTCTGAATTCAATCAAAATGTTTCTGTTACATAGATAATTTTCTTCAGTTTTACTTAAGTACTTGTACTGAAAAGTAAATACTGGTACTTAATATTAATGTTTACGTTTAGTATACAAACACATGTTTAATACTTGAAATATTTAAGTACCAAGTTTTTAAATTTAGGTACTTGAGTACACAAATAGTTTACTTAATACTTAGTACTAAATTTACTGTTTTCAATAATATTAACAAATACTTAATATTTATATATTCTTGGTACTGGTACTTGTATTTAGTTGCACCTTGAAAAGTACTGGTACTTAAGACAAGTACTTTTATCGGTACAACAGCTCTGAATATAGACATAGGTAATTCAATAAAACAAATTTAGTGTAATTAACGATGTGCAGCTTTTAATTTTGTAGAAATAATAATTTAGGAACAATCACTATCAAAATTATTTGGGTCAAAATCAGGATCATCATCATCATCAATATCTAAGTCATCCAAATCTTGAAATAAGGATTCATCAACCTTAACTTCTTCACCTAAAAAAACACTTTACTTTTAAAATGTATTTAAAGCTAACAAACATACCATCCAAAAATTTCAAATCTGATTCATTTAATGTATTATCAGTCATAAATAATTCTCTACCCGTTAATTTGCGACCATCTTTTTCTATTGCTTCACGTTTTTTTTTTATACCTAAGTCTTCTTCAAATTTATTTTTCCATATTAAAAAGGACTCCACTGTTACTCTTGTACCCTCAAATTTTTTCTAAAAATATATTTTTCTATTTTTTAATTTTTCTTAAACAAATTAATTTTTTTTAGTAAACATTTTACAAAAAAGGTTATTTTTAATTAAAATTAATTTAACAATCCAGATGGTAACACTTTTAACATTTGAACATATGTTTACTGTTAAAAGTGAGCACTGTAATTTATTAAAAAGTTAAACCACTAATTTTTAGGTTATTTATAGAAACATAAAACATGATTATTTTAAACACAAAAAGATGTTAATTATTGTTTATGCACTCGTGCATTTTAAAATGTTAAAGTATTATGCACGTTAAATAGGGTTTAACATGTCACTAAACGACAAAATTCTTTAAAATATCATTTTTTTATGTATCATTATTGTTCTGTTCTCAAGTGACTACCTGTGATATTAAGTCAATATAAAAATTAAATTTTGATAACGTAAAAATGTCTACCAATGAAAGTATATAACATATACTAACTCTTTCTAATTCTTCTCGTTGTTGTTCCAATTTTATTTTTTCACTTTCTTGTTTCTTTTTAATATCATCCCACTTGAAATTTACCCATTCTTGGGCTAAAGATACTAAAGTAAATATCATTACCATCCCTATATTTTCTTCTGCCTACGAAAAATGGTAATATTTTAATAATAACAAAAACCTATAATTACCTGTTGTTTTAACTGTAATAATAACTCTTCTTGATACAAATTATTAATATTAATAGGTTCTTCTATTTCAATGGACGGTTGTTCATCCGGATATTTGGATGTATATGTAAAAACTAAATTACAAGCTAAACCATTTTCATTATCTGCATCATATTGTTCTGATTTTATTGGGATACTAAATTTGTGAAATGGTTCTGTTGTAAGAACTGAATATAAAAAGATTTATTCATATATAAAACAATAAATAAAATTGGTTTAAAATTACTTGTAACATCTCCATAATATATTGATTCTAAAGCTTCAATTTCTCCAATTTGTTCTTCTTTATAATTCATTTCTTTTTTTTTACGTATACGAAATTTATTCAAGGTACCAACAGATTAGATATTTTTTTTATGGTAGACGGATGTGAATAATAACTCGGTACCGGTATTTTAAGTAACAGAAGAAAATACAGTTCTTCGAACACAACCATTAGTTTGGGAGATGACAGAAAAACCTTTCGCTGCATTGCACAACGGTAACACTCAAAACTGGCCAAAATAAAATCATAAAGTCGTAAAAAAAACTAATTTTGAAAGATAAAGGTCGATAGAATTATAAAATATCTAACTTAAATAAATTAAAGACTATGACGGACCGTTAAAGTCGTAGAATATTTGTGTTTGAATGCAAATATTACCTGCGGATATAAAGTTATCATTTTGTGTACAACTCCTAAAGGTAAAATGATTTGAATTTTTTCTTGCAATATTAAGTTGTAAAAATATGGGCGGAAGTTGCTAATACAGTGAGTTATCTGTGCTATAGGACGTAGATTAAATGTGGTGACACTGTAAATTTCAAGCGTTATTTGAACTTTTCATAAAGTTTAAAACAACTGAAACGTTATGAAATGGTTACTTTTAAAAACCAATACTTAAGGGGATTCTCGCTCGTAATAAATATTGAGTAAAAGTACGTGCCGTTACGTAGCGTCTTAAAATGCATCGAAATACGGAACCAAATACCATTGTCGTTCGCAGTTGGCTAATTTTCTGCCCATAATTTTAAATCGTTTGAAAACAAAACATATCTTTTAATCGCGCGCGACGACGGCGCAGTTCTGCGACAAAGTTGAATTTGTACAAATTTATTGCTGCGACCCAGACAACTTGCGGGCTGCGTTGTGTAGTTTCGCCGGCGAAAAATTATAACACGGATTCAACCTACCCAGGGTTTCTGCGGCATCGGCGTTCTGCGTACACGAAATCCGCCTTTATAATTTAATTACAAGCCGGTTGCTCATTCGTGCTCCTTTTCTAAAAAAAAATAAAAAATTGGGGCCTTATTTCAGGGAAAAATAGACGTATTTTCACGATTTTTTTTTGGAAAAAAAGTTCACAGTTAGATTGTTCTTGAAGATTATACAATAATGTTTGAAGAATATTTGCAACATTTACAAGCATATATATATATATATATATATATATATATATATATATATATATATATATATATATATATATATATATATATATTTTATAAAGCAAGAATAGGTTCCAAATGGAATTTTATAATACCTTCAATGTCTATGTATTTAATTTATATATCTGTAAAATTTAAAACATTATTAAATAATCTCTAAATAATCAAACATATGAATTTTTCGGTTTCATCATATTTTCGCATCGCTGCTGAATGAAAAAATTCTTTAAATATCTTAATATTTTCTCCTATACCGAAGTTACAGATAGCGGAAGGAATAACATTTTATTTTGTTATTTGTTATTTTATGTGTTATTTCTTATTTTAACTCGTTATTTCATAATGGTTTTATAATAAAACTGCAATTCTAAAAATTTTTAATTCCCTTTTTATGCGTTTTTTTTTATGCGGACACAAATGTATGACATAAGACAATTTGCAATTGGTATAGAATACAGGAAAATTTTATGTTTTGCCAATTGCGTTGGTACTAATGAATGTACAGTCTATTGTTTTATAACCCTAGTCACACATGTCCTGTAGGTTATTCTTATTTATGGTGCGTTACCTTGCTTTGAGAACATAATACGATTGTGGAAATTTTACTTTGGTAACAATTTTAAATTAATTTTTACTAATCGTGACTCATTATCAGTAAACTTTATATAATTTAAAATTTTGAAGAGAACCGATGTGAATACGTATGATTTCGCAATATAATTATTTATTTTTTTTTTTTATTTGAGTTATAATAAAGTAAAATAACGATTAAAATGTGCAAAAAAACATTAACCAAATTTAAAGTAAAGGTTAATATTTCTTCGCCTACAGCCATTTTACAAAGTCCGAAGCACACTATATAATGTCCTGCAAGAGGTAAAAGGCAGCAGAGAACTTCAAAAAGCATCTACTAGACTTCATCATCGTAAAAAACGTCATCTGACTTGTCTCAGCCCAAATCAAAGAAAAGTGGCTGAATTCGGAAGGTAACAGAAAAGTAAACAGATGCAATAGAAACCATCAACGTTTTGTGAAGAAAATTTTAAGTAGTTAATGAAAATTGTTTTCAACCCCACCACCGTCAACAACAGAATGAGCTAAATCAAGTTTCGCGGATAGTAGCTCCGGAACAAACGAAAAAACTGTACAATTGCGGAGTTGAGAGTAGTGATAGCAATTTATGCAGGCATGAAGTTGAGACAAAAGGCCTCGATAAAAACTAATCTTTTACGAAATGGAAAACTCCAACTGGGAGTTAACTAAAAACCGAATAAATCAGGCATATAATGCTGACAATAATGCATTGCTCTGTTTCTTGAAGCTGACCTAACCACCCAAATATCAGCTATTAAAGGCGAAAAATCTGCAACAAACCATCTATGTTTATCTTTTACGATTTGGAGTGCATGCAAGAGAAGGTGTGTGAGGGGTGAATAATTTCTGCATGAGCCCAATCTTGCGTGGCCGAATTTTGTTTCCTTGTATTCAACATCGACAATATGGATGAGCGATGCTCGATGTAGAAAGAGTGCACATTTTCAGGGAAAATCCTGTTGAATCGTTTCTGTCATATGTTGCCGAGAGGCGCGAAAATTTAAAGTTACATGCATCGCACATAACATGAAGGGGTACGATGGGTGTTTTGTGCTTAGATGTATGCTGGCTAATAATAATCAGTGGAGACCTAAAGTCATCACCAATGGCTTAAAATTAATTTCAATTCAATGTTGTGATATTAGGTTAATTGACTCCTTAATTTCATTCCGTCACCGCTCTCAGCATTTCCGCTTTCAATTTCCCGAGTCAAAGGTTATTTCCCTTTCTTTTCCCAAATCAGAATTACGGGGTCCTTCCATTGAATATTATTTGCGATCAGATGTCGGTGAATGATCGGCAAAAAACTTTTAGATTTGGCCCAGAGTAATTATGTTTTAGATGCGTGAGGAGATTGAAATATTGCCTGATGGATGTTAAGATCCTCGTTAAAAATTTCTGGAAAAAATAAAGTGGTTTCCCGCAGGCTGTTTTCCTTTTAAAGAAAACACAATAGGGCTCATTCCAAAAGGCGGTTATAGACGGCCGAAATCAGTCAAAAGTCGCAAAATGGTTACGTTGGGTGGACATTCGCAACAAGTGAGCCAGCACGCAGGGAAAGTCGGAGTTAGAACACCTGAAGGTGTTAAGGTCGACGGTTGTTGCGCTGAATCAATACCGTTTACGAATTTCTTGGCTGTTATTGGCACGGTTGCGAGGAATGTTTCCCCAGGCAAATATTGACCTAAGCTTGGTGTAAATACATCCATGCTTGTCCGAAACGAAAGGGCACGGTCTCAATTTATACGCGAGTGCGGGTATAATTTAGTTGAGATGCTGAATGGATTTTTAAAACTATTTTGCAAATGATGAGTTACGGGCATTATACAGTCTAGGTGATCAAGATGACGAACCTTAAATCCCGAGACGTTTTACGGTGGTCCACTAATGCTAGCAAACTTTATCATCAATGTGACGGATTAACGAGAAAATCATGTATTATGACGTTGCTCATTATACCCTATGTAAATAAATATTGTAAATATCCTGTAGGTCATCCGAAAATTCATTAGGTTTAGATTGTAAGAACATTTCATTGAACACGGTGGAGGGTTTAATTAAATGTATACTACCCTCTAATTCTACCACCCACCCTTAAAAATGCATGGAAGCTGATGTTTTTGTTATTAGGACTTGGGTGCGAGTTAAATCAAAGGGTGTGGGCATAATGAAACCGAGCGCAGTTTCGTTGGAACGTTTGTAGCTGACGAGCTGCGTAATATCTCTAAAAACTATAAAGTCCTGGATGTTTTTGAAGTTTGGGGATGAGGTAACCAGAATGACAAAGCCACGAAACAGGGTGGGTTGTTTAGCGGTTACATATAATTTCCTAAACTCAAGCAGGAATGTTCAGGGTGGCCTAGCCATTGCACGTCAGAAGCCACGAAATTGAGTTACGTAACAGAATATTATGGAAGGAGGATTCAATTAGACGCAATAATATTAAGAAAACCCCGGTTTAAGGTACTTGGCTAAACTAATGCTGAATTCTTTTTGGGGTAAGTTTGGTCAACGGAAAATTTAACCCAGTGCAGTATTGTATCTGAGCCAAAGGACTTTTCAAATTGTTTACCGATCCATTGGTTCTGACCCCAAGACCTACCCAGTAAATAAACCTAGTAGTAAGACCAACCCCAAGTCCAAGACCAGCTCCAAACCAATCCTAAGGTCTACATCTGCCCCTCACGTGTGCATGTACAAAAATTGCTATCAAAAAGGCTCTTTATACAACCAAAAATAATCAGGGGTGAAAAGGGCCTCGAAAAAAACCATATGTAAAATACCAGCTCACACGTGGGCGGTTATAAAATTGAAAACACATCCTACACGTGGGTGTAAAAAATAATTAGGAATGAAAAGGGCCTCCGAAAAAAACCATAGGGGTGGAAAATACGGTCTCACACGTGGGGGGAAATCCCAAGGTCAAATGACGTCACAAAGTGAAAGGTGGGTGCCTCCTTCTACTATTTAATAAAATTCATATCTATAAAACACAAAAATTGTTTCTACCTATGCGCGTTATAGACTCTGAAACCATCCAACCGATGTGGCCAAAAAGGTTTCATTAGAAAAAAATGCGAATATGGCTTTGACCAATAAAATAGGCACATTCATTCATTCAATTTTGATTTTCCGAATTTTGCAATTTTTAAATTTATATTTTGAAATAGGGAATCCGCTATGTTTTATATTTTTTTATAACAAAAATGTTACCTTTAAATAAATATCGTAAACGGTTAGTGAGGTGTGTTGTGATCATAGCGCGGAGCGAAGCTCCACGCTAATTAATAATAATTTTTAGTTACATATTTACCTTTGACCTTATTCGTTCATAACAAAACTAATAAATTAATATTAGACAAGTTGCTTTGGTATGTGTGAATCAGTGCGATATTAAACATTCCATTAATATAAGTAATTTGATTGTAATCTCATTATATTTAGAATTTAGAATGTAGTTCTACATACATAAAGAGAAAATTTACATCGTTTGGGGCTTGAATCTCGATAGCGCAGTTGGTTGCGGTAATCTAGCAAACTACATGTCGTAGGTTCAAATCGAACTCAAGGTAATCTTTTTATTTATGTATTTAATAAAATTAATAATAATTTTTAGTTACTTGTGTTTGTTTGCACCCCGTTACAAAGAATAAGACTTGGGTTCTTTTATAATTCAACATGATTTCCTAAATTCTTTAATACAACATTTATATTGTTCTTGGGATAGTAGTTTTCAATTTTTGTAAGGCAATCAATATAATTTTGGGTGGCAAGGGCAATAGAACTATTGTATACCATTTTTTTTTGCATAGTCAGGATTATGCAAGAGGAAATAATATAGCATTCCATCCCATGATACAATAAACAGAAGATAGGATGCTTGGCAGTCGCAAATTAGTCCGCCGTGCGCATGACGTCACTTGTTGGGTAAAATTGAATGTACCGCATTAAGAGGCAGTAGTTATGACATTTTAATCTACAAATTTCTGACTAAAAACATTCCGTGATAACTTTTTTTGTTGAAAATGTTACAAAAACACATTTGAGAATGTATTTATTTGATGCTAGATTTCTTCGAGTAATTGGTGCCACTGACTTTACTCATATAAAACTTCAATCAACAGGTACTGTCTATTCAACATCAAATTTATTTTGTTAATTTATTTAAATTCTCGCATCCATGCTAGATTAGAAATTGGAGAATTTAAATTCAGTAATATTAATTCTGGATTGGCAAAAAGTACCTCAAACGACAATTGCTAATTCTGTGACAGAAGAGGAACAAAGATATAATGAAGCTCTATTTCGAACTAGGGATCCTATTGAGCAATTATTTGGAAAATATATATATATATATATATATATATATATATATATATATATATATAAACGGTCCCAGATAACATTTCCAGCATGGGGATTCGCTTATTATAAAAACAGATTTGCATCATTTTTCCTTGACTAATTTTCACTACTAGTAAATTTCCGGATTCTTCTATGTCATCTAATGTTATCTGGCTTATTTCACAAATTCGACAAGCTCCCGAAATTAATACTAACCTTAGTCATGAAATAAACTCCATCAGGGCATTATATAAAAATCTTTAATTTGGGCATTTGAAAATCTTAGATTTCTTGGGCTTTAACCTTTTCCATTTGCTTTAGAAATGTGATTAACTTGACATATTTGGAAATATTCACATTAATATGTTTGTAATGTACTTCTAATCATTGAATAAGTCGACCACAAAAACAGCAAAAACGCCAATAACTCTGTTTCGAAAAAACTGCATTTATTTTTAAATTTCCATTCCATAAATTTTATATGCGTTTTCGTAAATTTTTGTGATTTACTTGGCAATCGTTTCAATGATGCCGCTTCTACTAATTCCGGTGGAGTAAAACAAAACTCAGAATCGGAATCGCTGTCCATTATTTTACTCATTGAAAACTAAATTAACAAATCTATTTTTATTAGAAAACTAACGTGGTTATTTACTTAAGTCAGAAAAATTGATGTGAAATTTGAACTTTTAAACTGGTAGGCTGTTGTACTTATAGCGACAATTAGATCTGCGTTGCTAAAAATTTCAAATTATTAAATATCTGTCAATTTAGTTATGTGATTTGATTTAAAAATTCGAACTTAGTGGTTGTTTAGTAGTTATTTTGAATAATATAAAGTTAAAAATGTCTGATTCCGAGTTTTCTTTGACTACCAGAGTTAGTACAGCAACAAAAGTAGCGTCAAAAATTATTGCCAGCTAATTCACGGAAAATTTACGAAACGTATTCAAGATTTATGGAATGGAAGATGAAAAAGGCATGCAGTTCTTTCTCAGAGACGGTGTTATTGGCTTATTTTTCGGAACTTGCACAACAACAAAAGCCATCAACAGTGTGGTCGAATTACTCAATGGTTAAAAGTATGTTACAATCCAACAATAATGTAGACATTTCAAAATATTTCAGACTAATTACATTTCTAAAACAAAATGAGAAAGGTTACACGCCCAAGAAAGCTGCGATTTTTACGAGTACACAAATTAGTGATTTTTTAAAAAATGCCCCGATGAAGTATATTTAATGAGCAAGATTGTATTTGGGGTTGCAGGAGCTTGTCGAATTTGTGAAATCAGCCAAATTACATTAGATGATATTGAAAATGCTAACATATACAGGTCATTCATTTCGAAGATCGTCTGCTACACTTTTACTTGAGCCTGGGGGAGACTAAAGAAACATGGCGGTTGGAAATCATCAATGGTCGCTGAAGGGTATGTAGATGAATTGGTAGCACACAGAACAGAAATAGCTAATAGTGTTTAGTGATTAGAACGTGTGGCATTGCTGAAATAACACCCGATTTGCAACCAGGTACATCAACGGCAGCTGTGTCCATGGCAGAAAATATATTTTCAACACAATAAAATTCGACTGTTATACCGAATAGTTGAAGGAACATGTCATTCAGGCAATGCACATTTAATAATTGTACTTTTGATATAAAGGATATGTAACTTTTGTATAATAAAACATTCTAAAATGTTTTTTCAATACTAAATCATCGTTATTCCCGTCACAGAAACAAATAGTGTATTATACACGGGAAAAATATTAGATTTTAGCTCTCGGTGTAATTGTCTTCCTCCGCTTCGCGTTGGGAGACAAACGAACACATCCAGCTAAAATCTATTACTTTTTTCCCTTGTACAATAAATATCTATTTTTATCACATAAAATAACATGACCAAATCAGTAAAATAATTGATATATGGTCTGCGTGTATCATTTTCTTGTGCTGCAGTGCTATTTACTGCTACCTTAATATTATTAGGAATTAGTACATCGGGATCTACTAATGGTAATTCTTATGCCATTTCGACACAAATATTGTATAAAATAGCTATAGCAATCATCACAGATTTTACTGTAGTTAGAGCAAGTCTTATCCCAATAGACAGAACTGGAAAACGTTTTATATATGTGTGTGTATATGTATGTATATATATATATATATATATATATGTATATATATATATATATATATATATGTATATATATAATGTATGTTCTTACTGTATAACATATTTGATGTCTGTACTTGTAAATTATATGTGTTTATGTCAAATATTGTGTAAATGTAATTTCTAAGTGTTCTATGTTCAATGTATACAATGTGTTTTCCTGTCTTAACATTGATAGAGTGTAATGTCTCCAATCTAAAAAAATGAGGATAGGTAAATAATTGCATGTACTTACACAATGAACAGATTTTGCATATTTTTGTTGACTCACTTTCTCTTGTCTATCACTTTTCTTCTCTGCATAAGTTGATTCTTGAATGACTAAAATTATTCGTATTCAGGGATATCGTAAACACAAACTCTTTTAACACCTGATGCGGAACGTCGTGTGACAGAGGAACATCTTCTTCATGAATTGTCAAAGATGTAGTGATGCCGAATCTAATATAAATGAAAATAAATAGCAATTTGTATAATTGTAATCAACATATACTTTACCCAATAGGCTTCCATTTATGTTGCTTACAGCGGGTTGCAAATTAAAACAGATCACATTAGTTTAATGAGACCAAATGAAACCTGCATTATTTGTAGTGCTACTACAGGCAATTGGATTCTGCAACACACTGTTTTTATGCCACATATATTTCAATGAAGTATTTACCTATGTGATCACTATCTCCAAAGATGGTTCCATTCCTGTAACAGATAGTGGTTTGATAGCTTTATTTTTTCATACAAAGCTCTTATGCTGGCGTTTATCGCTACACAATCACCACCAGTTTTAAACTATTCCTCACGCTCCTTTGCAAGAATTTCTGACATCCGTTTAAAATTTTCATAGTTTTGGCGTAACTATTGTGGAAGCTGTTGTACTACAGTTGTAGCCTTTGACAACATTTTCCCAAGTTATATGCTACAATTAGGTACAAAATATACAAAATATTAGTGTAACAAACTTGGACACAAACATACTTACCTTTTCTCTCAAGTTGAACCATCTGTTGTTTTGCATTTAATAATGTTTTGTACATACTGATAATGTCAATTAAACGGTGCGATTCGTCTTCATTGTACCTCCACGCGTCCTGTTCGCCTTTTGACATTTCGTTTCAAAATGAATATTTATTCATTTTTCTATGAATTCAGGATTGTACAATTTTGGAATGACGAATTGATTAAATTAAGTACTGATGAAATAAAGATAAAGAATCTATTCTTATTGTACACATTAAATCGAAGACAAGTAAACGAACATTTGCTAATGCCGGGGACAATAAGGAGAACCTTAAACATCATGGCGGGTGGAAGAGTGATTCCGTTGTCAGATATTATACGGAAGAGCCCGCTTGCAATAAAACAAAATTGCAAAAACAATTTTGGCGGCATTCTGAACAAGACCAAACACATCCAAATACTTTCTTGATCAATGAAGAAAAAGACCCTGACATTTAAATATGTGAACAAGAAAAATACAATTCTGTCTAATTAAGTCACAGAA
>JARFJB010002190.1:0-15000 GCA_036346205.1 Vesta saturnalis
CATGCAAACATTACATGGTTACAGTTCCGGATTACATCCGTATTCTGTTTACATAAATTATAAATAGCAATGCAGACAATGTTGAGCCTTGAGGTATTCCTCTCGACTGTTCTCCATTCGAAAAATTTCCCGACTGAGTTCTGACACAGAGAGAGAGCGAGAGAGAGAGAGAGAGAGAGAGAGAGAGAGAGAGAGAGAGCGAGAGAGAGAGAGAGCGAGAGAGAGAGAGAGAGAGAGAGACGAGCATCACACCTTTATTACACAAAACATTCGATAGTTTAAAAAGACACTACTAGATATCGCCACAAACAAACCTTAATTAGTTGTAGAAATATACCGCTAGGTGGCATAACCTTTATTACAGAAAATATTTATTAGTCCATACACTACTAGATGACGGACAAATTCAAATTTCGCAACAAGGGGACTGGCGGACGCAAGCCCTAACATAAGTTCTTATACCTGTCTTATGAGATATCATTAGGGTCTCCTTATTATAATACTATTTCCAACAAAGGGGCCCATGACAAGAGGGCGTAGACCCTAACACAAGTTCTTATAGCTGTGTTTCAAGTTAGCATTAGAGCCCCCTTATTAGAATATTATTTCCAGGCAAGGGGCCACGACAAGAGGGCACAAACCATTAGCAGAAGTTCTTACAGCTGTCTTATGATATAGTATGAGAGACTCCTTATTTTCAAATTTCCCTGCCGTAACTAATCAGGATTGCAGAGCCTTGGGCCTCCAATCAGATCTTAGAGGCTGGGTGAGGACTAAGAACCAATCAGAAACCAGAGGGAAGAACGTACGCACGACAAACCAGGTAAAAGGGGCGTGGTCTGTCCTTAGGACCACCAACCAGAACACTGTATGCGCACGCATTTGACTACCCTCCAGCGGCTGAACTGCCATAAAGGCTATTAATACAGACAAAAGGACGTTAATTATGGGTGAAAATTCCATAAAGGGGTTAAAAATGGCCCCTGAAAGGAAGCTTTTAAAGGAGCGGCAAATGGTCGGCTGAAAATGGGCGCGCCTATGACGTCACAAAAACAAAATGGTGGCGACAAGTGTCGGTATACTGTTGACGACCTTCGTTGCAGATACTTTAATTTTAAATCAATTTTCTTATTGAAAGTTTATTAAGAAGCCTTATAAAAAAAGTAATGTAAAACTGTATTATTTGTAAAAAAAATTATACGTTTTCGTATAAAGTTGAGCCACCCTCTCTACTGCAGAATTCTTCTCAAATAGACACACACGCACGCACACACACACGCACACACACACACGCACTCGCACACGCACACGTACACGCACACGCACACGCACACGATCACGCTCACGCACACATACACACGCACACACACACACACACGTAGTCACACTCACTCACTCATACACACACGCACCCTCCTACCCACCCACACACACACACACACACACACACACACACACACACATACAATACACACACGCACACACACATCACATAGACACACACGCACACACACACACCATACGCACGCACACATCACACACGCGCACGCGCTCGCGCACGCCCACACGCACGCCGCGCACAGCACACGACCGCACACACACGCACCACACACGCAGCACGCACACGCACACGAACACACACACACGACGCACACACGCACCACGCACGCACGACACCGCACGACCACGCACCACGCACGCACGACACGCACACACACACACGCACACGCACACGCACACCACCACACACACCACACACGCACCACACCACACACGCACACACGCACCACCCACAGCACACACGCACACACGCACAACGCACACACGCACACACACGACACGCACACACACGCACACACGCACACACAGCACACCGACACACGCACAACGCACACGCCACACGCACACACACACACCACCACACACGCACACACGCACAACGCACACACGCACACACGACACACACACACACGCACACACGCACACACACACACACACACCACACGCACACAGCACACACACGCACAGACACGCACACGCGCACACACACGCACGCACACCACACACCACACACGCACCACACGCACACAGCACACGCACACAGCACACACCACACACGCACACACGCACACACACACGACACGACACACGACACACGCACACACACACACACACGCCACGCACACGCACACACCACACACGCACCACACGCACACACGAGCACAGCACCACCACCACACCACACCACACCCACCCACACACACACACACACACACGCACACCACACACACCACACACACACACAGCACACACCCACACACACACACACACACACACACAACACGACACCACACAACACGCCACGCGCACGCGCACGCCCGCCACGCCCCGCAGCCCACGCACCCCCACGCAGCCACCGCACACCACACACGCACACCACACGACACCACACCGCACACACACCACGCACCACCACGCCCACGCACCACCACCACACACGCACCACGCACGCACGCACCACGCACCACGCACCACGCACCACCACACCACGCACCCGCACCACCCACCACCACGCACAACCACACACCACCCCACCACGCACAAACACCACACCGCACACACACACACACGCACACCACACCCACGCACCCCACACCACACACCACACACCCACACACGCACACGCACCCACACCCACACACCACACACCACACACACCCAGCACACGACACACACCACAGCACCACGCACCACGCACCACGCACACACCACAACACCCACCACACCGCACACACACCCACCACGCACACGCACAGCACGCACGCACGCGCACGCACACGCACACAGCACCACGCACACACAGCACGCACACCACACCGCACACACGCACCACACCCACGCACACACACACGCACACACCACACAGCACACCACACACACACACACACACACACGCACCACACCACGCACGCACCACGCTCACACGCACACCACCACACACCACCACACGCACACACCACCCACGCACACACGCACAGCACACGCACACGCACACACGCACACACACACACGCACCACGCACTGCACCACCACACGCACACACGCACACCACGCACACACGCACACGCACACACGCCACGCACACACATCCACACCACACCACGCACGACCTCACTCACTCACACACACGCACACGCGCACACACGCACACACGCACACACGCTCACACGCACACACGCACCCACGCACACACGCACACGCACACGCGCACCGCACACACAGCGCGCACACACACCACGCACGCACGTACGCACGCACACCACGCGCGCACGCACGCACACACACGCACACACCACACGCCGCACGCACGCACCCACGCACCCACACACGCACCCACGCACCCACGCACCCACGCACACACGCACACACACACACGCACACGCACACACGCACCGCGCACACACGCACACACGCACACACGACAACACACCCACGCACCACGCACACACGCACACGCACACACGCACACACGCACACACGCAACACGCACACGCACACCAACGCACACGCACACACGCACACACGCACACACGCACACACGCACACGCACCACGCACGCGCACGCACCGCGCGCACGCCACGCGCGCGCACGCACTCACGCACGCACGCACGCCACACACACACACACACACACACTCACATACTTACACACACACTCAGCTACTCACTCACCTACTCAACCACCCACTCACCCACCCATTCACTCACCCACAACCTCATTCACCCACTCAGTCACTCGCTCACTCACCCGATCACCCAATCGCTCCCTCACGCACTTACCAGTCACCCACGTATGCCCCCATCCACTCACCCACGCCGGCAATTTTGTGCTGGCCACGTCAGAAGTTTTGATTTGATAATATTTCAATCAGGGTCTAAAGTCCTGTTTGACTTTTTCGTGAGATTTTGCGCTTGGCATAATTTACATCGCTAAAAGTTGTAATGAATTTCTACGGCTGTACAACTACCACAGTAGTTTGTTCCCTTTGAATATCTGATTATTTACAGTGCTTAATCTGTCAGTGTCACGACGGATATTGCAACTTATTTTATAATACATAAGGAAAGTAAAATTTTGGGAATATTTTCTTCCTATTTATTAACTGAATTAAGATTTCTGATTTCTTGAGCTACTTTTGTGATATTAACGTTAGCGAAATACTGCACTTTATGTCTCACGCTTTTACATATATATATATATATATATATATATATATATATATATATATATATATAATATACGAGGGATAATTTTCTCAAAACATTTATGAACGACAAGAAATTTCCGGTAATTAATTCAAGCAAGTGGGGGATTCAGTAAGAAAATGCCCCAAGTTTATCCGTTGCTATTGACGACGGGATATTTTCCCTAAAAATAGCTCAAATTTTATAAGACTTTACAGAATAGAAGTGAGAATCATGCACGTTTTAAATTTAATACTTTATATATGAGACGAGGACATTCATTTATCACTTCCTTAAAGCAATCAATGTCAGGATTATTAGCGGATTCATGTATGTAAAGTAGTTATAATTCATTAAATTGTTGTAGTTATTACCTACGTGTGACATCTCCAAATTGTAGTGAAAGCTAAATTCGTATACGCTTCTTAGAATGTGAAGTTAACCTTAGTATTACAAGCTATTATATATTTCTTTAATTGTTCATTAGTTCTTATTTTTACACCGCGTTAGGTCGTCCCTGCATACACCCTTTTACAAGCCTAAAACATGAGTTTTTAAACTCCAGGTATATCTAGATGCTTTCCTTTGTCTTTATGATTTACGAGCACCAATTATTTTCGGTTTTAATTGAAGTTTTCACCTCTGTCGACAGTAGCATATTTTTTTTCTTTTTAGTTTTTGGAGTGTGTATGCGGAGTAATTAGAACCTTTTTGTACGTCCGACGGTGTTGGGCCATTTATAATTCGAACACTTAATTCTTATTTCTCGCCATTATAATGGAGTTATAATCAGCTATTTCGAAGACTCAACTGTTGATATACCATGTATAATTGTTCTTTTTAAATTGTAAAATATAAATATGCTATTATTATAAATCCTTCTTGTTGTATATCACCCATAAGAGATTAACTCTTATCGTAATATTCAATATCAATTTGTCAAAACATAATAGTATAAAAGCACTTATCTTTTGGATGTTTGTACTTATCGCATTCCCAAAAATAATTGAATAATTAATTATAGTTTATACTAAACTAATCACATGTATTACTTTTAATTATATCGGCTAGCAATTTCTGTGTGAATAATTATTTTGCTTTGTGATAAACGTACCTTTTATTTACATTTAAAAAAACGCGATGGTTGAATACTTATACTCAGCTTCGAGGTGAACCCTCTTACAAACTACAGTTACGGAACATAATCAATTTTAAAACTGCTATATGCAAAATGTTTGATTAAATAACGACAGGAAAGCAAATTTCCTTATAACGATAAATTCTTATTTACAAAAGCTTATGCTAACATGCACACAGAATATATATGAGATATCATGTAAAACGAATAAAACACGATTTTTTCTTGGCTAGCGCGCTTATATTTTGACAGAGTTCGGCGCACGTTTTATAGAGTACGCCAGGTTAAAATTTTACTAAAATAACAAAACAATCCCCCTAAAATAAATCGTATACTTTGACTTAAGTTTAAAAACAATTGTCAAATAAAATAAATGAATTCTTAAAAAAAGACATCAAAAAAATAAGGTCAAAGTAAGTATTAATCAGAGCACTACTTTGTTCATCATTTTGACAGGTTTTAGTATGCTGTTTGGATGAAAATTTAGTACACTTTGAACACTTCACAGTTGTGTAATTATTATTTGAACGCCCACAAAGGTAACATTTTCCTTGATGACTCGATGCACACTCAGTCGGGGTTGTAGAGAGGTTTTATTTTGAGTCTTTCTTGCATATGAGCCTTCATAAGATCCATCGCTAATTGTTTTAGAAAATTCTGTCGTTGGTGATTTAAGTGAATATCGAATTTTTCGTGAGAATATAAAATGTAGCTATTTATTTGATCCACATTGAGAAGTGCCATAAATATAGCGAATGGTCATCGGTTTGTTCTTCGTGATACTGTATATGCAGCACATTTTTGGTCTACAGTATCCACACTGCCTTTAGTACGGTTGTATTCTAAAATAATTTAAGGTTTTCCAGTTTCTGCATCCATTGGGTCCCTATCATGCATCGTAGAAGTTAGTAAAACTACTTTGTTCTGTCTTGGAACGTAGGAAAAGAGTATCAGATCTTCTTGAAACCCAAACAGTAATGTCCCGACAACTCATGCTTTATTAGGTAAAAATTCTACAGGAACTTCTTTTTTGTTCCTTCTAAGAGTGCCAATAAACGTAATACCTTTTTTTAACAAAACTGTAGCCAAATCAAAACTAGACCAATTGTCACATCTTAAGTTTCTATTGGAGTTCTCTAAGGCATCTACTAATCGAAGTACTACCTCAGAAGACGAGTTATTCACTTGAAAAAACCGGTCCGGCTGATTACCACAATATATTTCCAAATTATAGGTGTAGTGGGTTTTGGTTGGAGTCCACTAAGGCATATACTTTGATGCCATATTTGGCTGGTTTGTTCGGAATACACTGGATAAAAGAACATCGTCCTCTGTATCGTTCTAATTTTTCATCGACTGTAATGAATTTACAAACCGAATATGACCGTTTGCAGTTTTTTTTACAAATTGGTCGAAAAATTTTCTGACCGCTGCTAATTTATCAATTTTTTTTCATTCTTCTCTTGTAGGTTTTTCATAAGTAAATTTTTTTTTTTTTTGGTGTTTTAGCGAATTTACTTCTAAGAGGTGTCGTAGCTCATCTTAATTCTTTTAATAATATCCATATCCTTTTATTTTTTTTTTTTTAATATATTTTCCTTATGTAGTAGTCTTTATCCGTTGCTTCTTGACACTCTTCATTCACATTACCTTCAACCTGATCTACAACAATTTCAAAATCACTATGACCGTCTAAATCTTCTTCAATTTCCTCCGTTCCAGATCCTGAAGATTCATCTTCAATTTTTACCTTTCGGTCCGATTCATCAAGTACTCTATAAACTTCTTCACTGCTCATTTTGGCAAGATTTAATTTTTTATTGGATCTAAAATTTATAATAGTGTTATTTATGACTATGTTAGTTATGTATATAACAAAAAAAGGGATTGCAATCACAATTCCAGTGAATTATGATATACAATAATTTACTTACATATTGAAACGCACGGGGTACACAGTACGCCGATTCATTCACGATTCGAAATAGGTTTAAAAACGGGACAGACTAATACAACTGACATCTTCGCTCTGATATTGTCGACTAAAGGAATAGTGGATGAAAGGATAGGTAAGGTTCTATTCTGATAAGTTACGCGGTTGTCAAATTATGAGTTATACTAGGCCACTGGTGTACGGAGTACGCTAGGGCGCCTATTTATGGGTTAAATTAAGACAACAATGATTTTCGCGTAGGTGTATTGCAGTAGCTTTTCTCGTAATATGATTATAGCAGCTACTGTAAACGGCCTCCTTCGATTTCAAGTTCATAATAAACTTGTACTTTGCTCTTCTTCGTGAGCGCATTATTTTTCAGATTCTTTAATGCTGCCTTCCCAACTAACACTTATTATAATAGCTTTCACTCTATGGAAAATCATGCAGAAAGCCATCAACCACCAACTACTTTCGTTCCTCGAGTCCAATAAACTCTTAAGCGACCACCAGTGATCTTCTTTCATATGTCACCTAACTTTGGAATAACACATTAGAGAGGTCCGGTGAAACAGTCGTAGTAGCTTTAGATATTTCAAAAGCTTTTGACCAGGTTTGGCACAAGTGCCTACTTGCCAAGCTCACTTCGTTAGGCTCATCCGATATGCTCATCAATTGGATATCCAGCTTTCTTGACAAAAGACGTATACGCGTTGTCGTCGATGGTTTCTTTTCGAAAGAAACTACTATTAACGCGGAGTACCCCAAAGATCAGTGATAGCTCCCACACCTTTCTTGCTGTACATAAATGACCTCATTTCCTTAACAACAAACTCAAACCATTGCTTTGCGGACGACACCACTCTACATTGTAGCTCTTCTCAGTTTTCCCACAACAAGTCTAGATAGGACGTTAAGCTGAAAATGGCAGCATCAATCAATAGTGACTTAGAACGTGTCCTTGAATGGGGAAGGAATAGTCTACTCACGTTCAACGCCGACAAAACACAGTGTTACCTTGTGTCCGCCAAGAAAGACCGATCATTTCCTGCTGTAAACATGAATAGCTTAGAACTCAAGTTTTCAAACTCTATTTCTATGTTAGGGATGTCCGTATCATCGAACCTTTCATGGGTAGACCACATTTTCTCAACCAGCAAAACATCTGCCTGTAAACTGGGTTTTCTATACAGATCTAAACAGTACTTCACATCGCAACAACTCCTTCTGCTGTATAAGGCTCAAATTCGACCTCATCTGGAAAACAATTCCCACCTTTGGGCCAGTGCTCCCCAATACGCCCTTGATATGGTAAACCGCATCCAAAAAAGAGCAATCAGGCTTATAAATGACCCGTCTCTGACTTCTGACCTATAGCCTCTTGAGCATAGAAGAATAGTTTCGGTTCTTTCCTTGTTCTATCGCTATCACCATGTCAAGTGTGCCTCCGAAATACACTTCTTAATACCTTCGCAGGCATCTTCGTTAGGAACACTTGCCCATTCACACCATAATTACGCACTCAAAATTCCATCGTGTCACAATAAACGGGCTCAATCTACATTTTTCCACACGGTGACCAAATTGTGGAATGTGCTACCCAGTTCCTGTTTTCCGCCAAACTTTGACTTAAGTCAATTTAAGTTAGCCATTCATAAACATTTCTCGGCAGCCTAACATTATCCCTAAACCTTCCAGTGTTCCTGAGTGCTTTAGCACGTTAGGCAAATTTTAGCCTGTTCGGGAATACTACAAGTAAAAAAAAACATTACCATCAGGGACCTTGAAGTACATCTGAATCTTGAATATTGCCCATACGAAGAAAAACATTTGAATTTTAGCGTTAATCAATATATTGGTGCCTATCATAATTTTTTGTAATTCCGATGACATTATTGTGAAGAAGCTGGTGAAGATGGGTTAATTGACTACTCTTAAGTTCAAATCTAGTCCAGTATTTGTAATAGACCCAACACCAGGTCCAGCTCAATGAACTTTGGTCTATAACCCTGAAGAGGTCAATGAAATTTGGTTCTATTTTTAGACTTCATATCTCTTGTCCTTGATTCACCTTTAAAGGTCAATGAACCTAGAGGTTTGCAAGAACTGGTTCTATTTTTAGATGTCTAAGAATTGTAATATAACACTCCTACAGGTAAATAAACTTTGACCTTGAGAGGTCAATAAACCTTAAACTCTTTCCCTCTCGCTTGCACGAACTGATTCTGTTTATAGATTTCTAAGAATTCTAAAATGATACCCTTAGAGGTAATTAACTTTGACCTTGAGAGGTCGATGAATATTGGACCTTGACACATTTTCTCATTCTTATTTTAATTCCTATCTATCTGTCTCTCTCTTACACATACAAATCCCATGTGGTCCAGAACCGGCGTAGCCATACTACTGTAATTTTTTCCAACGCATAACTAACCCGTGTGGCTTTCGTGATAAAAAAAACTAAATTTGTCCAAGCCGAAGTATATTCTAATTAAGAAAAACCGTGTGGTTGTGTATCCGTTATCAAGTTTTCTTTGTCTATGTAATGACTTTTTCTGTAAGTGTGGCCAGTAGTAACCGTGGCTAAAAAAGCTTAGCCTGTGTAAGGTAAATATGTTCATTCTTCAGTTTCTTTATTTTGAATTCTATGGGCACCCTGCTCATAAATGAGGGTTTGCATTGTAATGATACTCTTGTCTCTAGAATAGTCGGAAAGTCGGTGTTATGCAAACCATAAGTATCACAACTGTTATGTGTCCATGTCACAAGCCATAAGTGTCATGTCACCGGTCTTAAGTATTGTAAGTGTTACAAGTCACAAGTATCGTAAGAGTTAATTGTCGCAAGTATTATAAACCACACGGGTCACAAGTAAAATGTTTTTGTGAGAAATCGTTGTTATTTAATGTATGTAATGACTTTTTCTGTAAGTGTGGCCAGTAGTAACCGTAGCTAAAAAAGCTTAGCCTGTGTAAGGTAAATATGTTGATTCTTCAGTATATTTTTTTAAATTCTGGCACCCTGCTCATAAATGAGGCTTTGCATTGTAATGATACTCTTGTCTCTAGAATAGTCGGAATGTCGGTGTTCTGCAAACCATAAGTATCACAACTGTTATGTGTCCATGTCACAAGTCATAAGTGTCATGTCACCGCTCCTTCTTCACTCATGAATTAACATTTTTCACTCATCGATAAAATTGTATTTTATCGTCTTGTACAACAAATAACTATAATTATAGACAGATTTAGTCGAAAAAAGTGGTCATATTGCTGTAATATAGAGCGTCCCAAATTTTATTAAATTGTTTATATTGTTATATAATAGGCAAAAAATGCCCTTAAGATTTTATTTCATTTGTGGCCATTTTGTTTCTGCATATTAAAGATATTTATTTATGGGCATTTGGATTTGGTGTAATGGGACATTATTTTGTATCCATTATGTTAGTTTTACCAGTAGCCTAAAAAGGAAAACCTCTACTTCGATCGGTAAAAATAAAAATGTACATTGTTTCAGTACTGGGTGTTGTTTTAAATTCATTTACTCACAATTTTTGTTTATTAGTTAAATTAATTGAAAAACTCATTTTGTTAATGACGAATTAAATAAAAAATTCCTATCTAACATGACCTTGGTCTTTCTGTGATTTGTTTTTTTTTTTCGCAGGGAGATTAAAACTACAAAAACATTTCATTACCAACCCTTCCTTGCATTTTTCGTTAGTATGTTTTAAAATTTGTTTGGCAATAAATGATACATTTACACAGTGCGTTCGTAAAGTAGCGGATAAATTCAATTGGGTTTTTGAAAAAAAAATTTTTTTGAACTGAATGGAAAGATCATATATACGTTTTATAACAAAACTATTTTTAGTTTATTTTTCGCTCTAATTCAAAAGTTATATTACATTAAAAACACTGTTTTGAACCCAGTACCGGAAACACGCCGAAAGTTCCCGAACAAACCAGAGCACGTGTGACGTCACAATGTTTATTTTTACTCATCGTAGCATACAGCTGATACAGTGTTTTGACTTTTAATCGATTAAATCTTGTTATTATCGTCAATATATTGATAAATATATCAAAATTGTCAAACCTTAAAAGTTGCCGTTCTTTTACAATAATATAGTAATTCATAAATTTTTATGTAAGCGTATAAATTAGATAAATAGAAATCGACAATAAAATTTTTTAACTAAACTCCAGAATCATAACTATTAAAAATCACAGCATCAAAAAAATTTCTAGAATAATTTAAAATGATTAAATAATAAATTTGTACACGGTTATTGAATAGTTTCGGTTTAATTTAGTATTTTATATTTTAATTACGCGCTAGATTATGTACTATACGAAATTGAAATTTTAAAAGTGTGTATAATGGTGGTTCTTCCGTGGTTATAATGTCATTTAAATAATTCTCATGATTTGATGTTTTTCTAGCTGAAAGAAGACATGGAGAATTATATTTACTATACTACAATGGGAAGGAGAGCAAAAATTAAAGTTGATGTAGTACCGCACAAGTTTAGTTGTCAACCTAACCGTAAACTTTATCACATATGACTAAACAAGCTATTATAAATAATTTGTTTGCACTTAATGTCGGATATTTTTAGTCAAGTTATATAGGGTGTTTCATTTAAGCAGGGTGAACGAAACATACATTTTTTAAATGGGACACCCTGCATGTTATTTCAAATTTGGATTCAGCTCACTTCGGCTTTCTTTCAATATAAAATTTGATTATGTTATACAGGGTAGTTTAGAAGATGTGTACATTTTGAAGAAAAAAATGGTACCTAAATTGATTCCATGTATTATTTATAATAAGAAATATTCAAATGATTTTTTTAATAAAATATATTTTTAAACAGACAATTTTTTGGGGTTAAGCCTAATTTAGTTGTAAACTGATTCCACTAATTTAAATTAAATGTTTGAATTGAGCACCGTTAACAATCTGATAATAGCCAAGGAGGTTAACAAATGATTATTGAACGTTGTCGATGACATCTGCGGTTGTTTCTAATTTCTTGGCGAATTCGTGTTTTTAAATCTTCTAAATTGGCCGGTCGCGTGGCGTATGCTTTACCTTTCCAACGATTTGGAAAAACAAGCGTGAGCAGGTAAAGCGTAGTGTGGCGGCACTCTATTTTGCTGAAAAAAGAAGTCACGGTGGTGCATATCAGGTTCTTTTAAATCCGGATACATGACTATTAGAGTGGGGATGAAATCATTTTGAAGAACGTCTAAATATCTCGCACCAGTGAGAGTTTCCTCGAAGAAGTAAGGACCTATAAGTCTTCTGTCAACTATGCCGCACCAAAACGTTCAAGTTTTGAGGGTTTTGGTGTGATATTTCGTATTTTCGGTTGTCCAATAACGACAATTTTGTCTGTTCACATGGCCGTTTAAAGCAAATGTTGCTTCGTCGGGAAAAAATATTCTTTTTACAAAATTGGCGTTACCATAACATAATTGTTGCATTTGTTCACAAAATTCGTTTCGTCGATCAAAATCATCTACCGACAGCTTGTTGAACTAAGCATATCTTGTAGGGATGGAACTTCCCTCTTTCCAACACTTTATGCACAGGAGATCGCGCCACACTAATATTATTAGCCGCATCCGTAATGGTGGCATTAGAATTATCTTGCACTGCTAACACAATGTTCAACTAATCTTCGCTTATCGACGTTCCACCAGATTTTCTCATATTCCGAACATGTCCAAATTCCCGAAATTTCGCCTCAACTCTGCTTACCATGCTTTGGCTAATGGTCGGTCGATCAGGGTGAGTTACATTAAACAACGCAACGACTTCTGGTTGAGTGCGCGACCTATCTCCGAAACAAAGCATGCACAGGATTTCAAGTCTTTACGTTCGCTTAATTTCCGCATATTTCACAAAATAACGGTAAAGTAGTTACTGCATAAACTCACGATAACATCGTCCATACTTCCTTGTCGGATGTAAATAAAATGTGCCCATTCTAATTGGATTGGATATTAAAAAAACACCGATGACATTACATCATTTTGTTGACACACCCTGTATATTTCACTTTTACGTAAACTCTAAATTGGAAATAAAAAGCAACGGGTCCGAGCGTTTTATCCATAAACTTCCATTCGAATTTTAATTGAATTTATCCGCTACTTTACGAACGCACTGTATAAAAAGAATTGCTGATATTGTAATCCATCTTTTACCTACAATAAAATATACTTACATTTAATTTTAATTAAAAATAGTGCAAAACGTTTTAATCATTAAGTGTCTCTTAATGCGATTTTAGAAAGTTTTATTTAATATCTACTTGAACGATAATCGAATTTTTATTTTCACATATGCGAAGGTTTTAAACGGTCTTGTTCAAATATAAATCATTTGAAAATCAATTTTTTCTAATACTTATTTGAAATTCACCTAAAAATGTAGTGCATTTATATAGTATAATGAAATCAAATCAATACTATGTAGTCTTCTTGGATAACATCTTGAAGAATTCTTTTATTTTCAACGTAACAACGAAGTGCTTCGTTCCCAGTTGTAGCGGACGTTAGATAATACTGCAGATGAAAAAAAGGATACATAAAAGTATACACCGAGCGATTATGCTGCCCTCAATTCGCAATTCCGTGCGCTAAACTTATACACGTATCGATAAATAGGCATGTTGGAGTCCTTCTAACTTTTACTTTTTTGGTTACAAGGAGGCACGTAATATAATAATTTGAAATAGAATGAAAAGTACGGACGCTTACTCACCAGTGGAAGTCATCTTGCTAAAATTTTACACAGGGGACGCTTACTTACATCACACATATATATATATATATATATATATATATATATATATATATATATATATATATATATATATATAATATGATAGAGAGAGAGAGAGAGATTTTATAACTTTGAAATATGCAGCTATTTTAGAAATATATGATAAAAACTAATGACTGACCCTAATATACCCTCCTCTCCAGCGCTGGATTTTACCAAATAAAATCAGCTATAAGACAAATGAAAACAAGCTTAAACACAAAATTATAAGTACGTAGGTATTTTGGTTCTGGAGTTATCGGGGATGCTAACATACTTCCATTCACACACGCACATGTACACACACACGCACACGCACGCACAAACACAAACACAAACACAAACACAAACTCAAACACAAACACAAACACAAACACAAACACAAACACAAACACAAACACAAACACAAACCCAAACACAAACACAAACACAAACACAAACACAAACACAAACACAACACAACACAACAAACACAAGACACACAACACAACACAAGCACAAACACAACACAAGCACAAACAGCAAAGCACAAGCACAAGCACAAGCACAAGCACAAGCACAAGCACAAGCACAAGACAAGCACAAGCACAAGCACAAGCACAAGCACAAGCACAAGCACAAGCACAAGCACAAGCACAAGCACAAGCACAAGCACAAGCACAAGCACAAGCACAAGCACAAGCACAACACAAGCACAAGCAAACAAGCACAAACACAAGCACAACACAAGCACAAGCACAACACAAACACACAACACAAACACAAACACAAACACAAACACAAACACAAACACGAAACACGAACAAGAACACGAACACGAACACGAACACGAACACGAACACAA